>VMDR010012386.1:0-26681 GCA_007922815.1 Macrotus californicus | reverse complement strand
TTCTATTACAAATAATGCTACTTAGACTCTGTGTATATGTAATTTCATATGTTCAAAGATATCTGTAGAATAAAATACTAGAAGTGTGGTATTGCTGGGTCAAAGGTCATGAGCAGTTTTAATTTGGACAGATACTGCCAAATTGCTCTCTGCTTTTATAAAATTATGAAGAGAGAGTTCCGGCCAAGATGGAGGTGTAGGCAGAAACGCTTCACTTCCTTGCACAACTGAAAGAAGGATAACAACCAAGTTAAAAACAGAGAGCAACCAAAACTGCCAGAAAATCATTTGCATGGATGTCCAAAACCAAGGAGTTAAAGAAACATTCATCCAGTCTGGTAGCAGGGGCTGAGATGGGCAGCTGGGGCAGAGAGGACGGGCGCGGCAAGGCAGCAGCTAGTGGACTGCATGAGTGGTCCCACATTTGTATGCAGACAAGCCAGGAGGATCAATGGAGAAGCAAGACAGATCATGAACCCAGGGATTCAGCATGGGAAACTAAAGACTCAAAATCCCTGGGTGTAAGAAATCTATGGGGGTTGCAGTGGTGGGAGAAACTCCTGGTCTCACAGGAGAGTTCGCAATCCACTTGTGGGAATCGAGGGAAGTCATGGAAAGTGGGACCAGAGCAGAGCAAGTAGCATTGTTTCCGCTCTGACCCCTCCCCCAGAGGCAGTGCCACAACTCAGCAAAGAGGGTTGCCGCACCCTGGTGAATTCCTAAGATTCCACCCCTTACCACATAACAGGTGAGCCAGACAAAAAATATGGCCCAAGTGAAAGAACAAACTAAAACTCCAGAAAAACAACTAAGTGACAAGGAGAAGGCAACCTATCTGATGCAGAGTTCAAAACACTGGTAATCAGGATGCTCACAGAATTGATTGAGCTTTGTCGAAAAATGAAGGAAGAAATGAAGGCTACACAAAGTGAAATAAAGGAAAATATACAGGGAACCAACAGTGAAGGGAAGGAACCCAGGACTCCAATCAACGATTTGGAAGAAAAGGAAGAAATAAGCATCCAACTGGAACGGAATGAAGAAACAAAAATGCAAAAAAATGAGAGGCTTAGGAGCCTGTGGGACAACTTTAACCCTTTCGGTACGAGCGCTCTTTCCGCTGCGACACTCCCGCTGTACGAGGTGCCGCGCCAAAAACGCGCACATACCACATGGTCAGTCCTCCTTTGTGTGAAGACTTTCCTAACCTTATATAAGACCTATACTTAATAAAACAATGCTTTTTTTCCAAGTGTTGTTTGTAACTTTAATATTAAGAGATAGTTATATAAAATTCTATCAATTATCTAAGTAAAATTTATAAAAATTATATACAGATGGATGCTGGATATATCCGGCGCTCGTCCACACAGGTCATCAGATGGGCACTGGATATATCCGGCACCCATACTGAAAGGGTTAAGCACTCCAACATCTGAATCATGGGGCTGTCGAAAGGAGAAGAGGAAGAGCAATAATTTGAAAACATATTTGAACAAATAAGGAAAACTTCCCTGATCTGGCGAAGGAAATAGACTTCCAGGAAGCCCAGAGAGTCCCAAAGAAATTGGATCCAAGGAGGAACACAAGACACATCATAATCAAGTTACCTGAGATTAAAGATGAGAGAATCCTAAAAGCAGCAAGAGGAAAGGAGAACGTTACCTACAAAGGAGTGCCCATAAGACTGTCAGCTGATTTCTCAAAAGAAACCTTGCAGGCAAGAAGAGGCTGGAAACAAGTATTTGAAGTCATGAAAGGTAAGGACCTACATCCAAGAGTACTCTATCCAGCAAAGGTATCATTTAGAATGGAAGAGCAGATAAAGTGCTTCCCAGACAAGGTCAAGTTAAAGGAGTTCATCATCACCAAGCCCTTATTATATGAAATGTTGAAAGGACTTATCTAAGAACAAGAAGATCAAAAACTGAACAGTAAAATGACAACAAACTCACAACTATCAACAACTGAGCCTGAAAAACAAAAACACTAAGCAAACAACTAGAACAGGAACAGAATCACAGAAATGGAGACCATTTGGAAGGTTACCTGTGGGGAGGTAGAGGGGGAGGATTGGGGAAAGGTACAGGGAATAAGAAGCATAATAGGTAGGCACAAAATAGGGGAGGTTACAAATAGTATAGGAAATGGAGAAGCCAAAGAACTTATATGTACAACCCATGGACATGAACTAAGGGGGGAAGAAATGTTGGAGGGTGGGGGGTGGGCAATTGCAAGGAGGAAGGTGATAAAGGGAGAAAAAGTTGGGACAACTATAATAGCATAATTAATAAAATATACTTTAAAAAAGTTATGAAGAATGCCTGTTTTTCTACATCCTAGCCAAAACAGCATGTTAGCAAATATTTATTTTTATTAAAGATTTATTTATTTTTGAAGAGGGGGGAAAGGGGGGAGAGAGGGAGAGAAACATGATGTGTGAGAGAAACAGCAATTGGTTGCCTCTCTCAACGCCCCCAACTAGGGATCTGGTTTGTGAACCAGGCATGTTCCCTTACTGGGAATTGAACGAGTGACCGCTCGATCCACAGGTGGGCGTTCAACCATGGAGCCACAACAGCCAGGGCACAAAAGGTTATATTTTTTCCACTCGCATAATCTTCCCAAAGACCTTGTGTGGAAAAACTGTAATGGAAAGAAATAGAGATTTGGCTGCCTGCTACAACAAAACCCAAACTTGTGAGGCAGATGCTAGTGTAAAAGGAAAGAGGTTTACTCAGGTGCAGCACAACTTGGGAGAATAGTGGACTTGCATTTCAAAGCCCATCTTTATCTCTCTGCTCAAGCCCACGGTTCTTAGAGGTAGAGGGATGAGAGGGCTTTTCTTTCCGTATCCAATTATCTTCTTAGTTTTTGGCATGGTGGGTGCCCTATTCATTTATATTTCTAGCTTTGGGCACTCTTGGGCACTATACATTCGTATTTGTAGCTTTTGGCGTACTTGTTGTAAGCACCTCCCCCTACTGCCATCTTGGTCAGTAGTGAGACTCCCCAGCATGCAACTATGGTAACAACTCCCCCCCTTCAAAACCCTGAACTCTGTAACTTTACAAGGGTAAATGGATGAAGGTGTCATCTTCTATAGTTTCTTCTGTCAAAGGATGTATTCTTACATATCCCTGAGTCCAGAGATTTTATCTACTAAAACAGGGGTCTCTACCCCACCCCATCCATGGCTTGTTGGGAAATGGGCTCATAGCAGGAAGTGAGTGTTGGGTGAGTGAGCAAAGCTTTGCTTGCATCACCACCTGAGCTCTGCCTCCTGTCTCCCATCCTGCCACCCCCTGTTCATGGAGAAAATGTGTCCACGAATTTGGTCCCTGGTGCCAAAAATGTTGGGGACTGCTATACTAAAGGAAGGGTGTGGGGTCAGGAACGGAGGGAAGCCTTTACATAAGGGAGGATTGTTGTCTTTGGAAGGTGGCATACACGGTGTCTAGAGGATGGCACTGCAGAACAAGTGAACCTGGTAGTCTGCTTCTTGTTTCAAGAGACAGTGTTGAGGGTAACTGTCTTACCAAAGTCAGACCTACTGTGTAGACAAGCAATCATGCTTCAATGTGTAGAACTTGACCTTGTCTGGGAAGCACTTTATCTGCCCTTCCATTCTAAATGATAACTTTGCTGGATAGAGTAATCTTGGATGTAGGTCCTTGCCTTTCATGACTTGGAATACTTCTTGCCAGCCCCTTCTTGCCTGCAAGGTTTCTTTTGAGAAGTCAGCTGATACTGTCATGGGCACTCCTTTGTAGGTAACTCTTTCCTTTCCTCTTGCTGCTTTTAAGATTCTGTCTTTGTCTTTAATCTTGGGTAACTTATTGATGATGCGCCTTGGTGTGTTCTTCTTTGGGTTCAGCTTCTTTGGGACTCTCTGGGATTCCTGGACTTCCTGGAAGTCTATTTCCTTCACCAGATCAGGGAAATTTTCCTTCATTAATTGTTCAAATAATTTTTCAATTTCTTGCTGTTGTTCTTCTCCTTTTGGCACCCCTATAACTCAGATATTGAAACGTTTCAGGTTGTCCCAGAGGTTCTTCAGTCTCTCTTCAATTTTTTGGATTCTTTTTTCTTCATTCTGTTCCAGTTGGACCCTTATTTCTTCCTTTTGTTCCAAATCGTTGCTTTGAGTCCTGGTTTCCTTCCTGTCACTGTTGGTTCTGTGAATATTTTGCTTCATTACATTTTGGGTATCTTTCATTTGTTCTTTTATTTTTGAACAAGCTCAATGAGTTCTGTGAGCATTTTGATTATCAGGGCTTTAAATTCTCGATCAGATAGGTTGGCTATATCCTCCTTGCTTAGCTCTGTTTCTGAGGTTTTGTTCTGTTCTTTCATTTTGGCCCTATTTCAGGGCCCCTGTTAAGTTGTAAGGCGGGGCAGGGCCTTACCCAGGCAGGGCAACCCTCCTTGCTGCGCTGCGGTGTTACCTGTGGGGAAGGGACCACAGAGGGAACAATGCAGCTTGTCTGCTCATCTCTGGTGCACTTTCCAATGAACTCTCATGTGAGACGGGGAGTTTCTCCACTGTGGCAACTACTGTAGTCCACAGCCACCTCTGAGTCTCAGTTTCCCCTTAAGTCAGCCCATCTCATGCAGCCTGCCGCTTCACCACAGCCAGCCCCGCCCACATGGTCCTTGCTGCAGTTTCTTTCAGCTAGTCCCACCCACATGGTCTGCTGCCTTGCCCGGTTTCTCTCTACCACCTTACCAGTCTGGTTGTTCTGTTTGACTGTTTCTTTAATTCTGTGGTTGTCGGAGTTCCATGCAGTTTGATTTTCAGGCACTCTGGTTGTTTATTGATTTTAGATTGGTTGTTATCCTCCTTTTAGTTGTATGAGGAAGTGAAGGGTTTCCACCTCCCTCTCGACCAGAACTCTTCTAGAGTTTTGTATGTACAATATCACGTCGACTGGGAATAATGACAGTTTTACTTCCTCTTTTCCAGTTTGGATGCCTTTTATTTCTTCTTGTTTGATCTCTGTGTCTAGACTTCTAGTCCTATGTTGAATAAGAGTGGTGAAAGCAGACACCCCTGTCTTGTTCCTGATCTTAAGAGCATACTTTTAGTTTTTGCCCATTTAGTATGTTGTTGGCAGTAGGCTTTTCTTATATGGCCTTTATTTTGTTGAGGTGTGCTTCCACTATTCCCATTTTGCTTAGTGTTTTTATCATAAATTGTGCTGGATTTTATCAGATGCTTTTTCTGAATCTGTTGATAAAATCATATGATGTTTGTCTTTCATTTTGTTTATGTGATGTATCATGTTTACTGATTTGTAAATATTGGGCCATTCTTGCATCCCTGTGATTAATTCCACTTGATCATGGTGATTGATGTTTTTGATGTATTGCTGGATCTGGTTTGCTAATATTTTGTTGAGGACTTTAGCATCTATGTTCATCAGAGATATTGGCCTGTAATTTTCTTTCTTTGTTGTGTCTTAACCTGGTTTGGGGTTTGGAATTAGGGTAATAGTGGCCTTGTAAAAAGAGTTTGAAAGTCTTCCCTTTTCTTAAATTTTTTGGAATGGTTTGAGAAGGGTAGATGTTAGTTCTTCTTTGAAAGTAGGTAAAATTCGCCTGTGAAGCCATCTGGTCCAATGCTTTATGTGCTGGTAGTTTTCTGATTACTGTTTCAGTTTTACTAGTTGTTATTGATCTTTCAAGTTTTTTACTTCTTCCTGATTCAGTTTTGGAAGATTGTATGTTTCTGGAAATTTATCCATTTTATCCAGGTTGTCCAACTTCTTGGCATATAGTTATTTGTAGTAATTTCATACAACCCTTTGTATTCCTGAGGTATCAGTTGTTATTTTCCCCTTTCATTCTGATTTTATTTGTTTGGGTCCTCTCTTTTTTTCTTGATGAGTCTGGTTAAAGGGTTGTCAATTTTGTTTATCTTTTCAAGGCACCAGCTCCTGGATCCGTTGAGCGTTTGATCTGTGTTTTTTACTCTCTATGTTATTTCTGCTCTGATATTGATAATTTCCTTACTTTTATTCACTTTGTTGTTGTTTTTCTAATTCTTATAGATGTAGGGTTAGGTTGTTTATTTGAGATTTTTCTGTCTTCTTTAGGTTGGCCTGTAATGCTATGTGAACTTCCCTCTCAGTACTGCTTTCATTGTGTCTTATAGGTTTTGGGCTGTGTGTTCATTTTCATCTGTTTTCAGAAACTTTTTGATTTCTTCCTTCATCTCATTTTTAACCCATGTATTATTTAATAAAATATTACTTAGCCTCTATGCTTTGAATGTTTTGTGTTTTATTTTCTTGATGTTGATTTCTAATTATAGGCCATTGTGATCTGAGAAAATGCTTGATATGATTTCAATTTGCTTGAATTTGTTAAGGCTTATTTTGTATCCTACTATGTGGTCTATCGTTGAGAATGATCCATGTGCATTTGAGAAGAATGTTTATTTTGCTTCTTATGACTGAAATGTTCTATAGATATCAATGAAATCCATTTGATCTAGTATTTTTTTAATGTTGCTATGCCCTCATTAATTTTTTTGTCTTTAAGATCTGTCCATTGGATCTGTCCACTGACCTCCGGCCAAGATGGAGGCATAGGTAGACACACTGTGTCTCTTTGCACAACCAAAAGAAGGACAAAAAATTAAAAAACAAAAACAACCAAAACTGACAGAAAATTGAACCATATGGAAGTCTGACAGCCAAGGAGTTAAAGAAGAAACATTCATCCGGTCTAGTAGGAGGCATGGAGATTGGCAGCGGGTACAGAGAGGACTCTTGCCTAGGTGGCAGCTGGAGTACTGGGGCTGGCAAGGCAGTGGCTGACAGATTGGGCGGTCCCACATTCAAGTGCAGATAAACTGGGAGAAACAACTGGGGAGCAAGATGGACCATGCAACCCAGGGTTCCAGCATAGGGAAATAAAGCCTCAAAGCCTCTGACTGAAAACACCTGTGGCGGTTGAGGCGGCAGTGGGAGAAACTCTCAGCCTCTCAGGAGAGGTCGTTGGAGAGAACCACAGGGTCCTAGAACGTGCAGAAACCCACCCACCCAGGAATCAACACCAGAATGGCCCAATTTGATTGTGGGTAGTGGGGGAAGTGACTGAAAAGCAGCAGAGAGTGGAGCAAGCAGCATTGTTCCCCTCAGACCCCTCCCCCACACACAGCGTCAGAAAGCAGCAATGTGGGTTACCCTGCCCTAGTGAACACCTAAGGTTCCGCCCCTTACTATGTAACAGGCTCGCCAAGACAAAAAACATGGCCCAAATGAAAGATCAAAGCTCCAGAAAAAATACGACTAAGTGACAGAGATAGCCAACCTATCAGATGCACAGTTCAAAACACTGGTAGTCAGGATGCTCACAGAATTGGTTGAATATGGTCGCAAACTAGAGGAAAAAATTAAGGCTATGGTAAGTGAAATAAAGGAAAATATACAGAGAACCAACAGTGATGGGAAGGAAACCGGGATTCAAATCAACGTTGTGGAGCAGAAGGAATAAAGAAACATTCAACCAGAACACAATGAAGAAACAAGAATTCAAAAAAATGAGAGGCTTAGGAACCTCCAGGACATATTTAAATGTTTCAACATTCCAAATCATAGGGGTGTCAGAAGGAGAAGAGGAAGAGCAAGAAGTTGAAAACTTATTTGAACAAATAATGAAGGAGAACTTCCCTACTTTGGCAAAGTAAATAGACTTCCAGAAAGTCTACAAAGCTCAGAGAGTCCCAAAGAAGTTGGACCCAAGGAGGAACACACCAAAGCACATCATAATTATTTTACACAAGTCTAAAGGTATGGAGAGAATCTTCAAAGCAGCAAGAGCAAAGGAGACTGTTACCTACAAAGGAGTTCCCATAAGACTGTCAGCTGTTTTCTCAAAAGAAACTTTGCAGGCAAGAAGGGGCTGGAAAGAAGTATTTGAAGTCATGAAAGGCAAGGACCTACATCCGAGATTACTCTATCCAGCAAAGCTATAATTAGAATGGAAGGGCAGTTAAAGTTCTTCCCAGATAAGGTCAAGTTAAAGGAGTTCATCATCACCAAGCCCTTATTATATAAAATGTTAAAGGGACTTTTCTAAGAAGAGGAAGATAAAAAATAGGAACAGTAAAATGACAACAAACTCACAGTTATTAACAACTGAACCTAAACAGAAACAAACTAAGCAAACAACTAGAACAGGAATGGAATCACAGAAATGGAGATCACATGGAGGGTTATCAGTAGGGAAGGGGAGGGGAGGAATGGGGGAAAAGGTACAGGGAATAAGTAGTATAAATGTAGGTACAAAATAGGGGGAGGTTAAGAATGGTATGGGAAATGTAGAAGCCAAAGAACTTATATGTATGACCCATGGATATGAACTAAAGGCGGTGGGGGGGGATGCAGATGGAAGGGTGTATGCAGGGCAGAGGGGAATATATGGGGGAAAATAGGACAACTGTAATAACATATTCAATAAAATATATTTTAAAAAAAGAAAAAGAAAGATCTGTCCATTGTTGACAGTGGGGTGTTAAAATCCCCAACTATGACTATATTGCTGTCAATCTCTTAAAGTTGTCCAAGATAATCTTTATATATTTAGGCATTCCTATATAGGGTGCATATGACAAGGGGCATATTTTCTTGTTGGACTGAATCCTTCAGTAGTATGTAGTAACTTTTGTTGTCTCTCATTATGTGGCCTTTGTTTTGAGTTCTATATTCTCTGACAGAAGTATTAGTACCCTAGCTGTTTTTAAATCTCAATTTGCATGGAATATTTTTTCTGTCCCTTCATTTTCAGCCTGTGTAGATCTTTTGTGCTCAGGTAGGTCTCTTGTAGACAGCATATATGTGAATCATGTTTTCTTGCCCATTCAGCTACCCTGTGTCTTTTGACTGGAACATATAATCCATTTACATTTAAGATTATTATTGATAGGTACTTATTCATTTTTATTTTTTCTTTTGTACCTCTGCTCTCTCTAGCATCTTAAGCACTCTCTTTAGCATCTGTTGCAGTGCTGCTTTGTTGGGAATGTACTCCTTCAGACTTTTTTTTTTTGGTCTGGGAAGCCGTTTATCTCACCTTCCATTTTATTTTATTTTTTTCTTCCCCCCACACACCAAAGTACAAACTCAAAAGAAGAAAGAGTTTTTGGAAATTAAGAAAAAGATTGTTGAAATTTTAAAGAAACAGTAGAAGGATTGAAAAGCAAAGTCTGGGACCTCTCCTAGAACATAAAGCAAAATATAAAGTGAGAGAAAACTTTAGAGAATGATGAAACAAAATCCAGAAGTCACAATATCCAGCAAATAGCAGTTTCAAAAATAAATAATGGGGAAGCATAAAATAGCTTTTTTAAAAATATATATTTTTATAGTTATAATATTATATATTATTTTAATTTTTGTGTAGAAGGAATGAGTGATTAATTCTCACACAGTAAATGCAAGGAGGGCTTTCTTTCATGAAATGAACTCATCAAAATGTTTACTGAGCAATGTAAAGATCACACACACTAATATTCTCAGAAAAATTGCAGTTAAGCTCAGCAGCTTAGATTTGAACCAAAAATGGCCAAAAAAAAATACGAAAAACGTTAACTCGAAAATATCATGTATTGGAAGCCCTAAAGCATTTTTTTAAAAGGACTTGATAGATTTTATTTTAATAAGACATGGTAAAAAGGAAGATGTCATCATCTTTTTCTTTTTAAAGTATATTTAATTGATTATGCTACTACAGTTCTCCCAATTTTTTTCTCCTCTTTAGTTCCCTCCTTCCTGCACACCCCCTTAGTTCATGTCCATGGGTTGTACACATGAATTCTTTTACTTCTATATTTCTTATGCTCTTCTTAACCTCCCCCTGTCCATTTTGTGCCTACCTATTATGCTTCTTATTCCCTGTACCTTTTCCCTCCACTCTCCCCTTCCCCTCCCCACTGGTAACCCTCCATGTGTTCTCCATTTCTATGATTCTGTTCCTGTTCTAGTTGCTTGCTTAGATTTAGTTTTTGTTTTTAGGTTTAGTTGTTAATCATTGTGAGTTTGTTGTCATTTTATTGTTCATAGTTTTTTATCTTGTTCTTAGATAAGTCCCTTTAACATTTAATAGGGGCTTGGTGATTATGAACTCCTTTAACTTAACCTTATCTGGGAAGCACTTTATCTGCCCTTCCATTCTAAAGGATACCTTTGCAGGATAGAGGTCCTTGTCTTTCATGACTTCAAATACTTGTTTCCAGCCCCTTCTTGCCTGCAAGGTTTCTTTTGAAAAATCAGCTGACAGTCTGATGGGCACTCCTTTGTAGGTAACGCTCTCCTTTCCTCTTGCTGCTTTTAGGATTCTCTCCTCATCTTTAATCTTGGGTAACTTGATTATGATGTGTCTTGTGTTCCTCCTTGGGTCCAATTTCTTTGGGACTCTCTGGGCTTCCTGGACTCCCTGGAAGTCTATTTCCTTTGCCGGATCAGGGAAGTTTTCCTTCATTACTTGTTCACATATGTTTTCAAATTATTGCTCTTCCTCTTCTCCTTTCGACACCCCCATGATTTAGATGTTGGAGTGCTTAAAGTTGTCCCATAGGCTCCTAAGCCTTTCATTTTTTTTGCGTTTTTGTTCATTCCATTCCGGTTGGATGCTTATTTCTTCCTTTTGTTCCAAATCGTTGATTGGAGTCCTGGGTTCCTTCCTTTCACTGTTGGTTCCCTGTATATTTTCCTTTATTTCACTTTGTGTAGCCTTCATTTCTTCCTTCATTTTTCGACAAAGCTCAATCAATTCTGTGAGCATCCTGATTACCAGTGTTTTGAACTCTGCATCAGATAGGTTGCCTTCTCCTTGTCACTTAGTTGTTTTTCTGGAGTTTTAGTTTGTTCTTTCACTTGGGCCATATTTTTTGTCTGGCTCACCTGTTATGTGGTAAGGGGTGGAGCCTTAGGAATTCACCAGGCTGGGGCAACCCTCTTTGCTGAATTGTGGCACTGCCTCTGGGGGAGGGGTCAGAGAGGGAACAATGCCACATGTTCTGCTCTCGTCCCATTTTCTGTCACTTCCCTGGCTTCCCAGAAGCGGATTGTACACTTTCATGTTCTGATTCACAGGTCAGTGGGTTTGTGTGCATTTTAGGACCCTGTGGGCCTCTCCAATGAACTCTCCTGTGAGGCTGGGAGTTTCTCCCGCCACTGCAATTCCACAGAATTTTACATGCAGGGGTTTTGAGTCTTTAGTTTCTGGTGCTGAAACTCTGGGTTTCATTATCTGTCTCGCTCCCCCATTGTTCCTCCTGGCTTATATGCACACAAAGTGGAATTGCCAACTCTATTAGCCACCTTGCCTTGCCACGTGCCCTCTTTGCCCCGGCTGCCCATCTCTGCCCCTCCTACCAGTCTGGATGAATGTTTCTTTCACTCCTTGGTTGTTGGACTTCCATGCAAATAATTTTCTAGCAGTTTTGATTGTTCTTTGTTTTAAAATTGGTTATTATCTTTCTTTTGATTGTGCAAGGAAGTGAAGCATTTCTGCTCATGCTTCTATCATGGCCAGAAGCCTCACCTTCCATTTTAAATGAAAACCTTGCTGGATAGAATAGTCTTGGTTACAGATCCTTGCTTTTCATTATTTGCAATATTTCATGCCAATCACTTCTGGCCTGTAGTGTTTCTGTTGAGAAATCAGCTGACGGTTTTATCAGAGCTCCCATGTAGATAACTAAATGTTTCTCTCTTGCTGCCTTCAGGATTCTCTGTTTGTCTTTAAACTTTGCCATTTTAATTGGGATGTGTCTTGGAGTGGGCCTCTTTCAGTTCATCTTGACTGGCACTCTTTGTGCTTTTGAACTCGCATGAATTTTTCTTCCCCAAATTAAGGAAGTTTTCTGTCATTATTTCTTCAAACAGTTTTTCTATCCCTTGCTTCTTTCTTCTCCTTCTGGTATCTCTGTGATGCGAATATTGTTACATTTAATGTTGTTCCAAAGCTCCCTTAAACTCTCCTTGTTCTTTTTAAGTCTTTTAAAAAAATTTTGTTTCCCTGTCTGGATGTTGTTTTCTACCTTGTCTTCCAAATCACTGTTTTGATCTGCTTTTTTTAGTCTACTTTTAATTCCTTCTAGTGTATTCTTTATTTCAGATATTGTATTCTTCATTTCTGCCTGATTCTAATTCAATGTTTTCATGTCCTTTTTTATGCCAGTGTAGTTCTCTTTAAGTTTCTTGAATATCCTTATAACCATTACTTGAACTCTGTGTCTAAAATTAGTTTGTCTTAATATCATTAGCACTTTTTTTCTGGGGATCCCTCCTTTTCTTTCATTTGGACGTTGTTGTTGTTGTTGTTTTGTATCCTCATTTAGCTGTCTCTTTTTGTTTGTTTCTATATATTAGATAGATCTGCTTAGATTCTCTGTTTTGTGGGGTAGCCTTATGTGGTGGGAGTCTTCTTGTACCCAATGGTGCCATTTCCTTGATCTGATCTGGATACTCTAGGAATGCTCTTTGTTTGGATTATGTAGATTCTTCTTTTATATTTTGGTCCTCAGTGTTTTTGGCCTATTCATTCGTTCAATCTCCCCTCTTGCTGTCTGTCTGTAGGGTCTGTCCCTACCGCGTTTTGTTGTGTATGCTATTGTACAGGTGCTGACAGAACAAAGCAAAACAACACAAAAAACAAAACTCAAACAGACACTCTCCAACTATAACAGCAATATCGATGACAAAAATGCAAAGAACAATAAAAGTGGGAACAGCAATGGAACAGTAGGGAAAGGGGAGATAAGAAGAAAAAAGAAATAGAATAAGAGAAGACCAAAGGAAAGAAAAGTGATTATGAGAGTATAAAAGGGACGAGAGCTAATACGACTAATGAATTGAAAGAGGAAAATTGGAGAAAGGGACAAAGAAAGAGAATAACAAAAATAAGAAAAGTAGAGGGGAAAAATGGGGTAATCAAAGGTAAGAATAAAATAAGGATATGAATGAAAAAATATAGCACCAAATACAGAAGAAAAAAAAATAAAAAGACTATAAAAAAGGAAAAATAAAAGAACAAAATGAGATTTGTCTCAGTAGAGTTTAGTGCTTGCCTGTTTTGTTCTCCCTTTGGATATGGTTTTGATGTGTCTGATGCTGGTATAAACCAGTATCAGGCACTGTCCATGTCTAGCCCTTGACAGCCTGTTCGAAACTACAAGCAATCTACAGATTGTGGCTGATTCCTCTGAGCTTGGTTGCTCCTATGATGGGTGAACCTGGCTGCTCCTACGATGGGTGAAGCTGCTCAGTAAAGCTGGGTTATCGTAACTGGATCCAGGGGTGTGTCAGCAAACAACCCAAGTAACCGCTGATCCACCTCTGTCTGTCTCTCCCTGCTGGCCTGCTGTCATCCTTAGACTAGTTGTAGACCCAAGTGTTTCTAAGAGGGCTTCTTGTGAGACTGGGGAGATGGGATTCCTCGATCTCTCCCATGAGACTGGGGAGATGGGATTCCTCGATCTTTCAGACTTCAGGGAAGATGGTATATGTATTCACCCACCCTTGCACCACAAGTCTGAGTCTGTTCAGGATTATTCTTCTGTACTCAGCAGGGTGGGGCCCCTGGTAGGCTAATGGGTGGGGCCTCCAGAGTCCAGGTTTTAGGTTTGCTGGGGGAAGTACCAGTCTATTTCCTGGGAGAATGTATGGTATGGCTGTACCTACAGCCAGTCTCTGACACCCCCAAGTTTGTATATGTTGCTGTCTCCTTATCAGGGGTTAAGATTCAGGATAGGAGAAAAGAAAGAATTTAAAGAACCCTCACAAAACAAAATAAAAAAACAAATAAATCACATAAAAGGGAAAAAAAGTGAAGGGCAAAGTGAGCAGGATTCCTAAGGGAGGATGGGGTGAGCAGTTTCCCACAGGATAAAGTAATAGCTTTCTCCCATGGGAGGGTCTTGCTCTTCTCAAGAAAGATGGCTGCTGTGGAACCCAGGTATATCCTGGCACAGAAAGCCTGAAAGCTGCTCCCACACGTCTCTCCCCAGTGCCTCCTGCTCCAGACTCTCCCTGTGTAACAGCAGTTGCACCACATTTTCTTCATTGGGGTCCAAGGTGAGTGGCAGCAAACATAAAACCTGTGCTTTGGCCCCTTTAAGAGTTAAAGAAAAGAAATAGCAGCTTTGTCTTCAGCAGGTTTCATTTTTCCTCAGCAGAGAAAAACCTCGCAACCTTTTATTGCTAGATGGTGTGTGGTGTGCTGATCCTGGCACTGGTGATTGGGAGCGCAATTTGTGATACTGGCTTCTCACCTTTCAAGGGGAAGCTTCCACACCCTTGCTACCACCTTGGCCCATAGCCTGTGTCAACAAAGCTGCCCTCTTAATTAGCCCTGCCCTTCCTACCAGTCTTAATGTGGTTAAAAGACTTTTTTTAGGTGGTTTTTGGTTTATTTTGGGTGACTGGCCCACTCTTTAGTTTTGTATCTAGTTTGGTTCTGGGAGGAGGAGCATGACCTGTCCTACTCTGCTGCCATCTTGTCCCCCTCTTATGGGCTATTTTTGAAGTGCATGATGGCTCATTGTTGATTTGAATGCGGTAAGGAAGTCAAAACCTAGGGATTTTTTTGAGTAAAAATTTTGCTACTTCAGTTGTTTTCTCAGTTCTAGTGGGATATGCTTCTACCTACCCAGAAAAAGTATCTACAAAAATAATGAAAATGTAAAGTTTTCTATGGTTTTAGGCATTTGGGTAAAGTCAGCTTACCAGTCCTCAAATGGGTGTACCTCTTTATATTGTACTCTTTCCTCTTGGGGCACTTTCTGTCTTAGGATTGTTTTTGGCCCATATCTGACAGGCTTGGATAATCTTCTGAATGGTTCTTTGTAATGAGGGCCTGTTAAATGTGGTCTAATGAGGTGCATTAAAGCATCCCCTTCATAATGGGTCCCTTTATGAAGGTGTTAGAGGATGGGATATACTGAGAGTGTTGATCTTGTATATAGAATTAGGATGAGTGTTATAGAATGCCCATTCACAGGCCCATTCCTTTTCTCCTTCTGTGTAATGGAGTTTAAATTCTGACAAGTCTGGATGGGGAATTAAAGTCCCTAAAAGTGGTAGCCCTTGGGTGGCTTGTCTTGCTGCCTTATCAAGTTTGGTTTCCTGGCTATTTTGGCAACTGTTCTTCTGGTGTCCTGGGCAGCACATTATTGCAATCTGGGTCAGTACGTTCACTGACTCTAGAAACTGTAAAATCTCTTTTGCATGTTTGATGTCCTTATTCCTGAAGTTAAGAGTCCCCTTTCTTTCCATATTGCCCATGGGCATGAACTACCATGAAGGCATATTTAGAATCAGTGTAGATGTTAACATACTTTCCCTGGAACTAAAGCTCTGGCGAGGGTTATCAGTTCAGCACTTTTGTGCCATGGTCCCATGGCAAGGGCCTGGACTTTTATTACCTTGTTATGGTGACTACCACATACCTGGCTTATCATTGACCATTCTTGTTGAAGCTGCACCCATCTGTACATAATTCCCAGTCAGGTTCTGTCACTGGCTGGGCCAGTAGATCTGGTCTGCTGGCATAAACTTTGTCAATGATTTCTATGCAATCATGTTGGAGGTCTGAACCTCCTTCTGAGTCTGGGAGTAGGGTGGCTGGGTTTAAGGTAGTGGTGGTTTGTAAGGTGACATTTGGGTTGTCTAATAAAATCGCCTGATATTTTCCCATGCACCCTGCTGTTGCCCAATACCTTCCTTTCTGTTCCAATAGAGTTAGGACCTGATGTGGTACAAATACCTTTCTAGGTTGCCCCACAGTGAATTTTTCTGCTACCTGATATCACAGGTAGCTGCTATTGCCTGGAGGCATGGTGGCCATCCTTTTCTTATGTGTTCTAGTTTCTTTGAGAGATAGGCTATGGGTTGAGTGATATTTTCTAGGGCCTGGGTTAGTACCCCAAGTTAATTCCTTGCCATTCATGAATGTATAATTTGAAAGGTTTCTGTAAAATTGGCAATCCTAGTTCAGGAGCCAAACTAGTTTTTCCTCCAAGGTGTCAAATGCTACCTGACAGTCTCTTGTCCATTCAAAAGATTCAGAGTGTAGTCCTTTCAAAGAATTATACAGTGGTTTTGCTATAAATTCAGATTTGGAATCCAAATTTGGCAAAACCTTGTAATCTCTAAGAATCCATGAAGCTGCCTCTGGTTCTCTGGGATTTTTATTGTAGTGATGGCTTTTTTCAATCAGCCATCAAGCTCCTAGTGATGTGCTTCAGTTGCAATTCCAGGTATGCCACCCCATGTTTGCAGATATGGGCCATGTGAGGTGATAGTTTATACCCTCTTTTTGTGTAATGATTCAGGACTGTAATGGTGTTGAGCAGTCTTCCTAATGTTGCTAGATATTAGTAATCTACATATTGTAGAAGAATTCCCTATTTCAATTGAATATCACTTAAATCTTTTGCTAATATTTCCTGAAATATGGTTGAGGAGGCCTTAAATCTTTGGCAGTACCGTCTAACAGTATTGGAATGTGGCTTTAGTTTCTGTGTCCTGTCATTCAAAGGTTGAGCCTGTTCATTTATTGGAATGTAGGAAAAAGCATCCTTCAAGTCTAGGACTGAGCATCATTTGCTGTGTCTGGACACACTGGTCAACAAACTATAAGGGTTGGGCACCATAGGATGAATGTCCTGAACAATGTCACTGATGGCCCTAAAACCCTGTTCAAATCTTTATTCATCAGAGCGAGGGAGGATGTTTGACTGACAAAATGGGAGTATTATAAGGAGACTGGCATGGCCAAATTGATCCTAATTTTAAGATTTTTTGCAATACTAGTTAAATTCCCTTTAAAGTAGGGGTGTCCAAACTTTTGGGGTCCCTGGGCCACACTGGAAGAAGAAGAGTTGGCATGAGCCACACATTAATTACACAAACAATAATGAAAACTGATGAGCAAAAAAAAGGTTTTAAGTAAATTTACGATTTTGTGTTGGACTGGATTCATACAATCCTGGGCTGCATGTGGCCCATGGGCCACAGGTTGGACAAAGCTTCCTTTTTAAGGGGATATTTTTTCTTCTGTGGGATTCATGCCCTTTCTTTTAGGTCAATTTTTATGGGTTGGATGTTAACCAACCTACCTGTGGTTCCATTACCCAAATCAACCTGCTCATAGATCTTGGGTTGGATGAGTTTATCTCTGAGTCTTTTGAGGCAAGTCAGAAGAACCTGGAGCTGGAGAGCACATTCCAGTGGGACTTCTATACATAATTGTTGCTTTTCAGGAGAAACAGTTATTTGTGCATGCAATTTTCAGAGTAAATCTTGGCCCAACAATGGAATGGACAATCTGGCAAGGAGAGAAAACCATATATAAGTTTTTGGTCCCCAAGCAGGTATTCTAGAAGTTGAAGAAATACTTGTTTTTGTAATTGTCCAGTCACTCCAGTAACTGTCATTGCAGCTGAACTTTTCTTGGTTAGTTTTGTATTTACCACTGAGTATGTAGCTCCTGTGTCTGTAAGGAAGTCAATTAGCTTGTTCTCCACTGTCAATTATACCCGGGCCTCCTGTGGGGAAATAGGAATAGGTTTTGGGAGGTGTCTGGGGGAGCCCCTGGGCCTCCTCATCAGTCATCAAATTCGTCATTTTTAACATTTCTCATCGAGGGTTTCTACACTTTTTATTTTTCTGTTTGAGTTTGGGCTATCCTTTCTCCAATGGCCTTCCTTCTTGCAGTAGACACATTGGTGCCTAGCGGGTCCTTCCTGTTGCCTTTCAGGTCCCACCTCTCCTGGTTTCCATGCACTGTTTCTAAGAAAACAGTGGCAATGTCCTTGTTTCTGGGGCATGGTATACTTTAAGGACTATGTCCACCAGCTGTGAGGTATTTATTCCCAATGCCATGTCTAAACGTTGGAGCTTCCTTGTAATATCCAGGGCATTTTTACCATATGAACAGTTTCTGGTGCCTATGGTCAGTATCACTGTGCTTTCAATAAACCTGATAAATCCTTTCTAAAAATTCAGAAGGGTCTTTGTTTGGTTTCCATTGAATGGCACATATTATATTCAGACATTTTCTTTTGTTTAGGTACCTCTTTCTTAAGCCCTTCTAATATGTATCTTTTGTAATGTTCTTGGGAGGCTTGGTCACTGCTATTTGGGTCCTCATTGGGCTCTGGCAAGGTGATTCCCCTGTCTGGGATGGGGGTCCCACGGGATTCTATTAAAGGAGACGATGAGCCTCTTCATAGTGATATTTATAACTAGCCACTGGGCATATGACAATGGCCCAGTTTGGATTGTGAGTAGCAAAAATGGGGGTGATAAGATCTGCCATTTTCTGAAGATTCTGCCTAAATGAGCACTTGAAATTATTCCAACTCAGTAAATCTGAAGTAGAAAGTGTAGTATGGGCCCAGTAGTAGCCAGTAGGCAGGCCCTCGTGGTTTATTCCACCAATAGGAAATTGTCTCAAAGGAAATTGTCCCACTCTGGAAAGAGATGCTCCCTGGCCAAATTGGGTGCCCTGCCAGGTCTTTGATGGAGAGACCATTTCTCCATTATAAAGGAGTAGGACTTTTACCGCCACTGGGCTCTATTTCTGGGGTATCTAGCAGAGGTGGTGATTGTGCAAATCTCTCTGCTGCTCATCCTGGGTCCCCTGGGTTCAGGGTATTAAAGAGATTCATTACTAAATTTTCCTTTTCTTCCTGTGTCTTACTGTCATGAAGGGGTTTTGAAGCCAGTTCCCTTCTCTGTATCATTAGGATGTTCCCTTTCTTTGCCAAATCCTTATTGTGTAAAGGCATAAGCACCTTGACATAAGGGCTTTCATCCCCTTTTCCTGACTGTTGGCAAAACAATTCCAAATGTATGATGGTACAGTAATTTAGGGAACAGTTTAGGGGCCATTTTTCTGTAGTCTGTACATAGACCGATGTTAGAATAGAAAACCAATTCCTTCTTACTCATTGGATGATAGCTGTATGTGAACCAATCTGCTAAAATTAGGCCCAGTGGACACCCTTCAGGAGTTGAAACAGAACAACCCCTGATACCATAAAAGTACAAACCTGAAACCATACTCATAGCAAGACCCCAGACAAAAATGGGAACATACACACAAAACTTGGATCCATAATTCCATCACTCCAAATGAGTGCTAACAAGCAAGTCTTAGTGTCTTATCTCCTGCCAACCAATACACAGGGGATTCTAACCAGAGCCAAATTTCATGAAGCCCGAGTGGCAGGGATGGTCTACCAACCAGTACCACAAATGGTCCTAACTGGACCAAAGTTGCACAAAGCCCAAGTGACACAAAGCCTGAGTGGCATGAAGCTCAAGTGTCATGAAGCCCAAGTGGCTGGGATAGAGGACTGGTGGTGTGTATGCTGGTTTGACTTACCTAGTCTTAGAGTCTGTCTGCTGCCTAGAAACCTGTTTCCTATCACCAGCCAAATGTTTCAGGCAGCTGACACCTTGAGCAGGAGTACAGGGAAATTTTCTGAGAAAAGCCCTCAGCAGCTGCTGGGAAATCCCCACAATCCTACTCTCCTGGGATCAGCCTGCCATAGGCACATGGGACCCCGGCCCAGGCCCTTTAGGACTTACCAAGGTCCATGCTATCCCAGCAGAGTTGCCCAAAATTGTAAGTGAACAAAACAGAGGTTTGGCTACCTGCCTCAACAAAAGTCAGACTCGTGAGGCAGATGCTGGTGCCAAAGGAAAGAGGATTTATTCAGGTGCCACACAAACTAGGAGAATGGTGGACTCCCACCTCAAAGACCATCTCAATCTCTGCTAAAGCCGGAGGTTCTTGTAGGTATAGGGATGGGAGGGCTTTTTTCCCTATCCGATTATCTTTCTAGCTTTGGGCATGATCGGGCCTCATTCATTCATATTTTTAGCTTTTGGTACCTCTGCCCCTATCCATTCATCTTTCTAGGTTTTGGCACACTTGGTGTAAAAATGTCCCCATGCCACCATCTTGGCCAATGGAGGAGACTCCCCATTGTTCCGACTGACTGTCTGTGGTAATAAGACCATCACCTGCTTGTGTGTGCATGAAGGCCTCTGATGGCGGTGCCTGTGACAGTAGTTGCCCCCAGGCAGAACCAGGGCTCCTCTGTGGGGGCAGAGCTAAAGGGCTTGCTTTGCACTGCAGTCTTAATTTTCTATCATGTTCAAGTATCAACTATTCCTGTAGTAAACAATTTTTACAGGTAAACATAACAAGTCACTTATTTTAGTAAGAGATTTTCAAGTCTGGATATCACTTTTTCTGTCAACTTTCAGTAAACTTAATGAAACATATCACTTATTAAGGTATTTGGGGCAATTTATTGCGCAGCCAAATGTTGCACATTGATATAGTCTCCTCAGAAGTCTTTTGAAATGACATATCCCCGTAAAATTCTAGATCAGTGTTTCCTTCTGGAGACTTTCTTCAGGATTTCCCTATAATCTCACAGGTATCACTGCTGAACTGCAGAGGCTGGGGTTTCTCTTTCCAGGGCCAAGTGTGTAGACTCTCAGACATCAGAAATAATCAAGGAGTTTGATGTTCCACGTCAACTTTGCTTATGAAGTGTGTTCTAATTTGGTGTTCACAATGAGGAAACCGAGGCTTTGAGACTGGGGTGTCTTGGTTTCCTCTGGGCTGGCCACCCTGGAAAGCCCTTGGTGAGAGAGAAAACTCAGGAGCATTTGAGAGATATGAAAGCATTTCCCAGTTACACTCACCACAGGGCTGCCTGCACCTGCCCTGCCTTTGGAAAGTGTAATTCTACACACACCTTGGTGATGGTGTTTCTGGTCACTGTTGCATGACAAGTTTGGTTTTCTTATTTCTGTTATTTTTATGTTAATCTTAAGGCCACTAAGAGGTTTGCCTGTTTCTAGCTATTTAAATCTTTGGACAAGAATAAAGCTGCTATTTTCTGGGTGCTGAGGGTGGGAGTGATAGACAGACACCCAGAGGCACAGACCACAGGGTCAGCTCTGACCTGTGAGGTGAGGCTTTGATTTTGGGGGTTGCAGACTGTTTTCTCTGGAGTCCAAGCAGGACTTACTCCTAAAACTGATTAGAGAGCAGTTATTTAAAAAACTAGTCATCAAAAATAGCCAAGATAGAATTAAGAAAAAGTAAGTTGTGAAACAGTATGTATAGTGCACTCCTTTTTTTCCCTATAAGACAAATTACTAACAGTAGTACTGGGTGATTGTAAATGTACAGAGAAGAACATTTGGAGATAATGTTCCATGTTGATAACCAGGTTGCATTATGGGAAGGTGAATACTTTTTAAAATAATAAATATGTTTTATTTCTGTAGTCTAAAAATGAAAAGCAAGGGGAAAAAACCCAAAAGCAAGAAATATAACCAACCCAATGCACCAGACACTAGCTAAGCCACCTAAGTGGCTAATCCCAGGGTCACTTACTACATCAGGGTTGGAGCTGGGGCTTAACACAACTATGGTTTAGTGTATCTGCTTCCTTCCAACACAGGAATCCTACACACAGGAGCCTTGCACATGAGTCTCTCTACTTGGGATTAGTCATTCTGGGACACTGCACACAGAATCTTGCACAAGGGGTTCCTTAACAAAGTGTGCCCCTGGGCACTTGGCTGCAGTTATGTGTGTTGGTGCCCAGCTGGGAGGGGTAAGACACAGGGAAGGCCTGCCAATTAGGCCTTCCTGCTTCATTTTGTCAGTGACAAATGGAATACAAGTGTAGAGGTATTGTGTTGAGGCAACAGTGGACGAATTATGTAAGTGTGTGTTCAGGAGCCCTTGCTCTTCAGGGCCACCAGGCTATCAAGTTAAAAGCAAGGAACTCCCTCTGGTTGGGAAGGGGTTGCAGTGACCAGCACCCTCCCCTCCCCATTTGTCTGCCCAACCCCCACTCCCGGAATTCCTCAGAGGCTAGTGGTGTGGGACTCATCCCACAAAGGGCTGTCCTTTTGTGGCTGTTCTGTCACCAGCCAGAGCTGTCAGTATGTCAGTCATGTCGTTTTGTGGCAGTGTCACCAGCATAATTGGCAAGATTAAGTGGCCACAAAGAGCCATGAATGAGGTGGTAATGGTGTTCAAGGGAAAAGAGAGTTAAATAAAGAGAGAATTTCCTTTCTCACAAGAACTCTGAAAGAAGTGACAGCTAATATTTTAAAGCTGGAACAAGATAATTGCGGTAAGAGATCTTTGTATGTTATTTTCTCTGGCAAATGCTATGTGCTCACAATAAATATTCAAATGCTCAGTTTATGTTGTGAACAAGATAAGCATTTACAGCAAAACCATTTACACTTATAACTGTGAAAAGTTTAAATCCATTTCTTGCAATGTCTGAACAAACAGGCCACACAACCCTAGAGAGTGGACCAGGAACACCTGAGTCCTACTGCTGGGGCAGCTCTGGGGACACACTCTCCTCCTCTGTATGAGAAGGAGATCCGTGCAACTGTAAATGCATTGCTCCATTGCTATTCTCCACTTTGATCAAAAAGGAAACCCAGCCACTTGAGAGCTGGTAGGAAAAGGGAAAAGAGAAAGAATTTATTAAAGAGTCTGCAGTCAGCACCGTGGGGAAAAAGGCAATTAACCTGTTTTCCAGTATAAAATTAGCCACAGAAAGGTATCAAAACTTTTTGATATAAAAGCTCTTCTCAATAGCATCTTCTTTAGACAAGAACTTTCTACTGTGATGGGCAATAGGACAGTCACAACACAGGGCCGAGGTCTGAACCACCCCAAGCTTATGGAAGGGACAAGAGTGAGGGAGACCTTCCACAGCCACCAGATTCATAGGCTTGTTTGGGCCTCAGGTACAGGTAAAGGCATTGTGACACAGATTTATTCCTTTTCTAAAGTTCAATGTGGTGAAGGAAGAAGAAAACCTAACCACAAAGCCATGCTGAAGACTTTTCATAGAAAAGTGCTTTCTTGATTTTTTGAACATCTTAAATTGAACATTTAGACCCACTGAAGGCTGACAAATTCCAAATCTCACATTTTCATTGCAATCCTTCATCAGTCCTTCAAATTTTCTTTCTTTCTTTAATTTAAGAGTTGGCATTGCTAAAGTTGCTGATGACTAGATGCATATGAGCCTCAGAACCACACACAGACTCACTGAGGCCATGTGTGAGCTCTACAAGTTTTTATGCTCCTGTGGGTCTCTAGACAAAAACCGACGGGGGTCCTATTTAGAGTGTTCTAGGAATGTTCAACGAGGAGGGGCAGCTTTTCTCACTGAAGTGGCCTCTTAGTACATTCAGGCAATTCAGTCTGCTTTCACTTTTGGCGCTACAAAATGCCCATAGGGACCCTGAGACAGCCCCGTTTCCCAGGAGCCTGTCACCATAACCCAGGGAGTCTCCTTTCAATTAAGGGTGTCCTGAGTTTCTGCCTTGAAGTGTCTTGAGTCTTGTCACAGAGAGGGTTAAGTGACGTCTTTGCATCCTTCTGCCTATCTATCCTTCGCCTATCTGTCCTTCTGTAAATTCTGAAACACTGCACATCAGACAATATAAAGACAAAAAGAAAATACTACAATGACCTACTTAATTTTCTGGCAAGAAATCCTGCCTCCAAATCCATCTTGTGAATTCTCATTACCATCTCACTGCATGTGGCCTTGGAGGCCCGACTCATTTTGGGAGTCTGTTTTCATATAGAAAGGAACAGAGTTAGCACACAGCCCAATGTTTCAGGAATTCAAAAACAGAGGCAGATGTGCTGTTTGTGGGGACCACTGTCCCCACAGTGTTAAAGTCAGGGGCAAGGTGGAGAAGAGCTAGAGCTGGAAAAATCCTGAGTGAAACAACTAAAATGATGCTGGGAACAAAACATCTTCCACAGGTGGAGAGAGGAGGGAATGATTACAGTCCACCTGGTAGGGGAGGGGAGGGAAGGGAAGGGGAGGGGGTGAAGGAGAGCAAGAGGAAACCTGTTTTCACCCCATCCCAGAATTAGAAACACACCTCTCCCCTCCACACACATGTGCACACCTTAAATTTTGAAAGAGGGGATAAAAGGATAACACCTTGTTTATCTCATATTTTACCAAAAAGTGTAAATTTCAATCTTAACTATAGATGTCATGCAAGCCAAAATGTTAATAGGTAAAAATGGTTTTCTGGGTTATTGATCTAGGTTCTAGAGAGGTTGCTGGGCAGCAGGACAACTCTATGTGCTGGACATGAGGAAAGGAGCTCACTCACCAGTGTTTTTCTCAGACTGGTACAGGGCTGATGGTTAGTGTGGAGCTCATTCCTGACAGACAGAAGTTTTAGTGGGGAACAGAGGATTGACACCCATTCTCACATCCACACTCTATCCTTGCTGTCCTGGGCCCCATACCTTGGCTGATCTACCAAATCCTGGTCTGTTCCTTTTCCTTACCATTCAGCTTCTCACCTCCTGCCTTTTATTCTTTTCTGCCTCTCTCACCTCAAAATCCATCTCCATCTTCAGCCTCTTCCCCAAGTCTTTCCAGGTGCCTCATCTATGCACCATCTACAGATCTAGAGGGTGCAGTGTGCACACCGAGGATAGGAAGGGCCCCTGTAGCCAGGCTATTTGGGCTCAAGGTCCCATCTGACCAGACCTTAGAGACTTTCCACTTTGTGCCTCAGTGTCCTCATCTGAAGAGTATGCCTCATCATAGTACTTCCTCCTCAGTGGTGAGCATGCAATGAACATGCCTAAAACAGTGAGCCCCAGAAAGGATGGCTCCCATTTCACAAATTCCTTGCTATTGGAAGGCCATCTCAGGAGAGCTCTCTATTAGGATCTGCTCCTTAGGATGTGTTCTGTTCTGTTTTGGTTCTGCCATTTGTTTTGTGAGAGTTGGCTGGAGAGGGAAGAAAGTAGGGCTCCTGGAGAGTCTGCCTACTGCATCACAGCACAGTCCCCTGACCTGTGACTGCTGTTTGGGCTCTGCAGTGCATTGGCAGCAGGTGCATCTGGTGAGGAGCATGCTGATGAGCCTTGTTTTGTGCATCTCATCCGCCCCTGTCCCCCACAGTGTCCACCCTTCTAGGGAGTGAATCTGCATTTTACCCTAGAAGAAAGATATCTTTGAGACCTTGGGACAGTCAGAGTTCTTAGATACAACATAAAAAGTATAATCTATAAGAGAAAAAGTTGATAAATTGGACTTCATCAAATTTAAAACTGCCATTCTACAAGACATTATTAAGAACGTGAAAAAAAAGTTTTGAAGTCCCAGCCAGGATGGAGATGTAAACATGCCTTGCCTCCTTGCACAACTACAGCAAAAATTACAGCTAGACTACAAAACAAATATCACCCAGAAACATCAGAAAATTGAGCTGTATGGAAGTCTGACAACCAAAGATTTAAAGAAGCCACATTCATCCAGACAGGTAGGAGAGGTTGAGAGCAGAGATGTGTGGAGAAGCACAGAGAGGCATGGAGAGGCAGAACAGGTGGTCCCACATCCACATGTGGTGGATAAAAATTAGGAAGGATGGTCAGGAGCAGGGGATCCCAGCTCCAGACCAGGGATCCCAGCCCCAGTCCAGACCACCCAGCTCAGGGTTCCAGCGCTAGGAAGATAAGTCTCCATAACTTCTGGCTGTGAAAACCAGCAGGAGTTGGGTTGGGGAAAGAAACTGGGATATACAGGAGACTCCCCTTAAAGGGTGCACAATGAACTCAGGACTTATTTAGACCCATGCCTTCTGGGATTCAGCACCAACGCAACAGCTGGTAGGGCACCAGTGGCATACGGAGAGAAATTGAAGTGACTGGCACCAGGAAAAATGCTGGGAGACAGCTTTCTCCCGGGCAAAACTCTAGAGGCCAGGCAGTAGCTTTCTCCCCTCTCCAAGTCCTTCCCCACACAGACCCACAGAGTGGTGACATGGGTTTCCCTGCTATGGCTATTACCTGAGGCTCCACCCCATAAACTTATAGGTGCACTTTTCTACTATAGGCCACACTACTAAGACAGTACTCAAACCAGTTCTACCTAATACACAGAAACAAACACAGGAAGGCTGTTAAATTGAGGAGACAAAGATATATGGCCCAAATGAAAGAACAGAACAAAACTCCAAAAAAAGAACTAAATGAAATGGAGATAAGCAACCTATCAAATACAGAGTTCAAAACACTGGTTGTCAGGATGCTCAAAGAACTTATTGGGTACTTCAACAGCATAACAAAGACCTAGGCAGAAATGAAGGTTACATTAACTGAAATAAAGAAAAATTTACAGGGAACCAGGAGTGGAGGGGATGAAGCTGAGAATCAGATCAATTATTTGGAACATAAGGAAGAAAAAAACAATCAGAACAGCAACAAGAAAAAAGATTTTTTTAAAAAAGAGGATAGGCTAAGGAGCCTCTGGGACATCTTCGAACATAAGAACATCTGAATCACAGGGTGCCAGAAGCAGAAGAGGAAGAGCAAGGAACTGAAAATGTATTTGAAAAAAATAATAAAGAAAATTTTGGGGTGCATAGGTTCTTTTGGATTGGTGTTTCAGGGCTCTTGGGGTATAATCCCAGCAGTGGAATTGCTGGGTCAAAAGGCAATTCCATTTTTAGTTTTCTGAGGAAATTCCATACTGTTTTCCACAGTGGCTGCACCAGTCTACAATCCCACCAACAGTGCACTAGAGTTCCCTTTTCTCCACATCCTCTCCAACA
>VMDR010012385.1:0-26687 GCA_007922815.1 Macrotus californicus | reverse complement strand
GTAAGTTTTGTGGTTCTTTTCTTTTCATCTGAAATAATGAAAACAAATTATTCTTTTACTTTCTGTGCTATTCGAAGTAGTATTTTATGGAATTTTTCTTTATTATGTTTTACTTTAATGAGTTGTATGTATTACATTAGGTTGAGCTAATTTTCAGTAAGTCCCGTTTTGTTTTCTGTGTCAGTGGGTCTGCTTTTGTGTGAGTAGAACTGTTGCTTAGGAAGCATGGACTCTTATCTCTAAACTTTTCCTATTCCTTTTCTATCTTTTAAAATTTCTCTTTTATTTCCGGTTGTTGTAAACACTATCTTTTTTGTAAAAAAAATTTTCCTTTAATCTCTAAATACTGAGTTCAATGTTATGTACCTTCATTAATTTTCTGTATCTTTTACACTATTAGAGTATCTTTAATTACTTAAACCACTTCCACTGAATATCCATTTGAGAAGTAACTAATGAGCATGTATTATGTACCAGGCCCTCGGGATGCATATAATGGTGTGTGAAATTGATATGGTCCATACTGTCTAGACGGAAAGGCAAGTAAGTATTCACAAGCTAACTGTGGTGCTCAGTGATTGGTGCTGAGAGAAGCAGCATGGCATGCTATAGGAGTACCTAGGGGAAGCATCTAGCTCAGACCTGGAAGGTCTGAGGAGGACTCATCAGGCAAGTGATGCCAAAACCTAAAGATAAGTAGAAGGGATAAGGGAGTTAGTCTGAAGAAATGGGTGGAAGGAAAGTACGTTCTAGATTCAGGGAACAACATGTGTGAAAATCTCAGGGTGTTTGAGGTTCTTACAGAAATTCAGGATGTCTAGACTACAGAATACAAAGTGAAGAGTGATTCAGGAGATGCATTCGTTGATGCAGAAGCCAAGACTCTGTTAGCTGTACTAAGGAACTGAGAGCAATGGTGACTTAAGAGCAACCAGAAGACCAACACGATCAAACCTGTTTTGGTCAACGAGTGCAGTACAGACAGCGAGTTGGAATGAAGATTGGGAACTGAAATATCACTCAGGAGGCCATTCAGGGTTCCAAGTGAGAGAATGGCAGTCTGTGTTTTAATAGTGTCAGGGTGAATAGAGAGAAATATAAAGATTCAAGGATATTTAGAACAAAGAACTGCCTAGATTTACTGTTTGGACCCTGGGGAGCAAAATGGAAGAGACTGAGATAATGGCTATCTCTCATATTTTTGGCTTCAATAATTATGTGAATCACGTACATTGAGTGGTATCATCAGATATGATAAGAGGGAATGCAGTGGAGGAGAGGTTTAAGAGGATAGATAATGAGTTCAGTTTGGAACATTTAATTTTAAGTATTTGTGGACACTGCAATAGAGCTTCCATAAGGCAATTAGATAAATGGGTCTGAAACTTGGAAAAGAGATCTGAGTAGGATATATAAACTGGGAGTTATCAGCATAATTGACAGTGAACTGTTACCATCAGAGTCATGGAGACTTCCTGGGAAAATGTGTAGTGAAAAGAGAAGACCTTGAACAATATCAATGCCATCTTGAAGAGACGGAGAGGCCCTGACTGGTGCGGCTCAGTGGGTTGGGCATCGTCCTGCAAAAGGCTGCTGGTTCTATTCCCGGTTAGGGAGCATGCCTGGGTTGTGGGCCAGATCCCTGGCTGGGGTGTGCAAGAGGCAACCGACTGATGTATCTATCTCTCAAACGTCAATGTTTCTCTCCCTCTCTCCCTCCCTTCCCCTCTCTCTAAAAATAAATAAATAAAATCTTTAAAAAAACAGAGAGAGCTGGAGAGATATTGTATGGAGGGAGGAGAGGTTAGCACTCCCCTTGACAAGGATGGAAGAGGGCCTTGAGTCTGAAAATGGGAATCTAACAATAGTGTTTGTGTTTGTTTTTTTTAAGAGATGGGTAGAGGCAAAGGATCCTACCAAGGACTGTGTAACAGAGGGGCCAGAAATGATGAGTGCCATTCTCGACTTCTTTTTATGATGTCTGCTTTTGTTCCTACAAGCCATCCTGTCCTGAAATTTTTCTAAGTTACCCAAAGGGAACCTCTTCCACCTTTTCCTCTAGGCATAAATATTTATGACGGGCTCCTCTCATGCCATCACCTTTCCTCTCCTTTCTACTCGACATACATGTCCCCACAGTTACTCAGAGCCCAGGCCATGTGTGTTCTTCCTTCTGCCATCCTTTCTGGTTGCTAGCCCAGCATTTCAGTCCCCAGTCATTACTCTGATGAAGATGAAACTCACAGTTGCAGCCTTGAACTGAGCCCTTTATCATGCTAAAATAGAAGAGACATTTAAACTACCCAATGCCCCTTAAATTCTTAGAAGTCTTTAAATACTACAGCCTAAGCTCCAATGCCTCTTAAATTCTTAGAAGTCTTTAAATACTACAGCCTAAGCTTGGTATATAGGTGAACAACATCTGGATATGTTCTTTAAATCACAGGCATAATTAACATTTAAAAAGCCTAAGTTTCTGGTTTAAATAATAATCTGTATCTGTTTTTTTAAAGGGTTGATTTAAATATTCCCACTCAAGTTACTACTTATATTTAATATGGAATGACTTACGTTGTTCTTCTAAAGTCTTTCTGAAGCGTTGGGTATTCTGGCATCTTTCTAATGTCTTCCCAGTCTTTATCTTACAAAAAATATTGAACATTGTTACAGGAAATAATGTGTTACGTTTATCAAAAATCTCCTACTTATTTTAGCTTTAAAATATATAACATACTTAAAATATGCTTTTGAAAAGGAATAATTTTGAAATATGACTCTACTTTGGAAAGGAAAACAAATTACCTGCAGGAAAGCCCATGACACTGAATATCCGATCCAGCTGATCGTGATGGAAGGGATTGCTGGTTTTTATGTCCTCCTGACGGCAGTGAAAAATAGGCTCTGAAGTCAGCAGTTCAGCAAATATGCAGCCTATTGCCCATATGTCTATGAAGAAAGGAGAGTAAGTGTTTTTGTACACAATTTATTATATTTCTTTGGTTATAGTTTCTGGGCATCATCACAACCCACATATAAAAATACTTTTCAGTGAAGCAATATACAAAATACAGTAAGTATATTAAGAAAACATACATATGAGACATGAATAGCTAGCTGATCATCACAACACACTGAAAGTCAAATAAAAAACATTTCTTGTGTTTTTCCTGATGAAGATAAGCTTGGGAAACTCAATTTATCAAGCAATAAATTTATATTTAGGCAAATGCCTTTCTAACCACTATTAATAATTCAATTTCTAAAGCATTCAACTGACAGAACCTAACAGAGGACATAACACTCAAGACCTGATAGACTAAAACAATATCATCATCAAGTGTAGCAACACATCAATCAAATACATAATGATGGAGCAAAATTTCTGAGTTGAGAGTCTAGAACAACAGTAAGACCACGTCAAGTTATCTGGGAAAACTCAACTTTTGTCTGAAAGACTACCAACTTCCGTTTTTTCAATAAACTGTAAGGTCCAGAAGCTGATAAATACACCAGCAAGAAAGGATGTTATCAAACGCGTTCACTTGGATGCTTCCCCAGCCCTCCCAACACCTCAGGATAAAGTTAGGCACCTTTTAAAGTTTTATTAACTATTTCAAACCACCAGTTATAGATTATTCTATTTGGATTCTATACACTCAAAAACTGTAATTTAGATTCTGAGACTATATTATATTCACAATGCTTTGCCAAATACAGAAATGAATTAATTTTTGTGACATGTATGTATATTCACACTTACACACTTAAATAAGTGCAATTTAATGTGTATTTTTTAAAATAATGGCACAGACTGTGGTAGAGTATAGAAAAGTACACTGTTTAGTAGCTTACTAAATGTGGAAATCACATTCTGTAGACAAGCTAAGAAAGAAAAAAGTCTAATTATATCCATCAGCTAGAATTAGTGTGTGTGCTATTTGGTAAAATAAATTGCCAAATGAAAAAAAAAAAACGCATCTAGTAATATCTCACATATCTGACTTCATTCAGGAACATTTTCCTTCCACATAAGTTAAGCCTTTTGGACAATAGGAACATACCCCTTCAATAACCATTTTCATGCCACTACCTGTCAACATAAGAGGCTGTAAAGTAAAAAAAATGTAATGTCATCTTACTTGCTTTTTTTTTAAATGTATTTTATTGGTTATGTTATTACAGTTGTCCCATTTTCCACCCCTTTATTCCCCTCCACCCTGCACACCCTCTCCCGCCCATATTCCCCCTCTTTACTTCATGTCCACGAGTCTTATATATAAGTTCTTTGGCTTCTACATTGCCTATACTATTCTTAACCTCCCCCTGTCTATCTTTTACCTACCAGTTATGCTACTTATTCTCTGTACCTTTTTCCCCTCTCTCCCCACACACTCTCCTGATGATAACCCTCCATGTGATCTCCATTTCTGTGATTCTGTTCCTGTTCTAGTTGTTTGCTTAGTTTGTTTTTGTTTTAGGTTCAGTTGTTAATAACTGAGTTTGTTGTCATTTTACTGTTCATATTTTTTATCTTCTTTTTCTTAGATAAGACCCTTTAACAGTTCATATAATAAGGGCTTGGTGATGATGAACTCCTTGAACTTGACCTTATCTGGGAAGCACTTTATCTGCCCTTCCATTCTAAACCATGGCTTTGCTGGATAGAGTAATTTTGGATGTAGGTCCTTGTCTTTCATGACTTGGAATACTTCTTGCCAGCCCCTTCTTACCTGCAAGGTTTCTTTTCAGAAATCAGCTGACAGTCTTATAGGTACTCCTTTGTAGGTTACTGTCTCCTTTTCTCCTGCTGCTTTTATAATTCTCTCCTTATCTTTAATCTTGGGTAATATAATTATGTGCCTTGATGTGTTCCTCCTTGGGTCCAACTTCCTTGGGACTCTCTGAGCTTCCTGGACTTCCTGGAAGTCTATTTCCTTTGCCAGATTGGGGAAGCGCTCCTTCATTATTTGTTCTAATAAGTTTCCAATTTCTTTCTGTTCCTCTTCTCCTTCTGGTACCCCTATGATTCGGATGTTGGAACATTTAAAGATGTCCTAGAGGTTCCTAAGTCATTGTTTTGAAATTTTGTTTCTTCACTGTGTTCTGGTCGAATGTTTTTTTCTTCCTTCTGGTCCACACCACTGATTTGAGTCCCAGTTTCCTTCCCATCATTGTTGGTTCCCTATACATTTCCCTTTATTTCACTTAGCATAACCTTCATTTGTTCATCTAATTTGCGACCAAATTCAACCAATTCTGTGAGCATCCTGATTCCCAGTGTTTTGAAGTGTGCATCTGATAGGTTGGCTATCTCTTCGTCACTTAGTTGTATTTTTTTCTGGAGTTTTGATCTGTTCTTTCATTTGGGCCATATTTTTTGTCTTGGCGCACGTTACGTAGTAAGGGGCGGGGCCTTAGGTGTTCACCAGGGTGGGGCAACCCACGTTGCTGCGTTGTGACGCTGTTTGTGGGGGAGGGGGCTGAGAGGGAACAATGCTGCTTGCTCTGCTCTCTGCCGGTTTTCAGTAACTTCCCCCTGCTACCCACAGTCAAACTGGGCCCCTCCAGCGCTGATTCCCAGGTGGGTGGGCTTGTGTACGCTCTAGGACCCTGTGGGTCTCTCCAGCGAACTCTACAGTGAGCCTGAGAGTTTCTCCCGCTGCTGCCACCTCAACCCCCACAGGTGTTTTCAGTCAGAGGCTTTGAGGCTTTATTTCCCTGCTGGAACTCTGGGTTGCGCAGTCTGCCTCGCTCCCCAGTTGTTCCTCCTAGTTTATCCGCATATGGGTGTGGGACGGCCTGGTCCGCCAGCTGCCACCTCACCCGGCCCACCAGCCACGCCTTGCCCGCCCCGGTCTGCCAGCTGCCACCTTGCCAAGAGTCCTCTCCACTTGGCTGCCCGTCTCTGCCCCTCCTACTGGTCTGGGTAAGTGTTTCTTCTTTAACTCCTTGGTTGTCGGACTTCCATACAGTTCGATTTTCTGTCAGTTCTGGTTGTTTTTTGTTTTTAAATTTGTTGTTGTCCTTCTTTTGGTTGTGCAAGGAGGCATAGTGTGTCTACCTACGCCTCCATCGTGGCCGGAAGTCTTACAATTTAATGTCATCTTTCTTAATGACACAGGAAGGTCGTCATCATCATGAACATTCCATCACTAAAGAGTACAGCAGTAACGCTGTTCAGTGTCTACTTTTTAATTATTTTCTGTCACCGTATCATGTCGATTGTCACTCTTGTCTGATATGGTTGCCTCTGGTGAGCCCATCTCTCTTCCTGCTGGCTGCCTCTACTGTGCAGTCGACTGGGATGACTGCTATATGTTGCTTCGTGCCAATTCCTGGTTTGTCCTCAATTCAGAGGACAGGAACCAGGATCTAGATTTCACTGCGGGGACAAGGAACCACAGTGTAGCAGGTAGTGTTAAATTCTAAGGTTTCCTGCCTCGTAAGTCTCTCATTTTAAATGACCATCTGGTTCCTGTACCACCCATTCCCATTTCTCAGCTCTCCTTCCTCTATCTTATTCTCCTGTGTCTGTCTCTCTCACATACACAGCCACCCCCGCCCCCCACTAAATGTTATTCCATAAACTTCCAGTGATATAAAATCATCAAACTTATTTCTATGCTCTGAATAGAAATAACATTCATTTCTGACATATACCAGGTATGAAGAAGAGTAAAAATGAGTGAATATGTGTGCATTCATGAGTCTGCTATGAATATATTTCAAGCTTAAAGATAACTAATTTGGGGACTATTTTTTTTTTCTGTGTCTTAACTTTTTTCCTAACTTCTATCTAGAACGGATAATTGGAATTTGACCAAAATTAGAAATTAGTGATTATGTTTTTATCCTTGGATAAGTGGTAAATCTCATTTACTGAGCAAGTAAGTAACAAGCTAGTTAAAATTCAAGTTCAGTTCTCCTTACCCTGAGAAAACAAGAAATATAGTTGGTTTCCAATTCATACAAAATTATCTTTATTTCTCAAAAAACACATCTATTTTCATTTCAACAGAACAATTAATTAATTATAAAATATTCATAAAACTGTGTTTCTCAAAGTCTAGGCTGTCAAAGTACATGGACCACATCGCCTGATACATGTTACATCGCCTGGTACATGTTAAAAATGGGCCTTTCCATGAATTTTGTATGAGAATCTCTTGAAAGCCCTGGCTGGTGTGGCTCACTTGGTTGGAGCATTGTCCCATACACCAAAAGGTTGTGAGTTCGATTCCTAGTCAGAGCACATGCCGAGGGTTCAGTCCGTGTATGAGAGGCAACCAATCGACGTTTCCCTCCCTCACATCGATGTTTCTCTCCCCCCTCCCCTCTCTCTAAAGTCAATAAGCATGCCCTCAGGTGAGGGCAAAAGAAAAAAAGAACCTCTGAGAGGAGGACAGGCTTTGGTAGGGGGATCATTTAGTTTAACAGAGGGTTCTGGCTGAATTTGCCTTTTCTTACGGGGAATCTCCCTTTTCGATGTAGACGTATCAGTGCTTGCTAAGAGTCCACCACACCTGAACTTCTGCTGTTATTATGTCCTTTACACCTGCCCCAGTGCTCCGGGTTTCCCCACCATCAATTCTGTTGTAAAGCACCACCTGTTGCTTCCAACCAACACTCCCCCTCCTCTGGCTCACTTTCAGGTTCTTCCTATCCTCCGGTGCCTTCTGAGATTGCCTAAGAGATTTTACTGTTCTCAACAGAGACCTCATAAAAGAAAAGGCAAACATAATTCTAAAAGTCTTAAAAATACAGCCCTGAAGTCAAAGTCACTCACTGGAATTTAGGTAGAGTCAGGCTCTGATTCAACTCCTCATTCTTAGGACCACTGGATTCCTTCCACTTGTTTTTGCAGTTTTCCTTTCTTCATCCTTCACATGCAGCTGCCACTGCCCCTTGCTAACAGGGTGGCCTTGGGCACCCCGATATGGAGCTTTATGATGGCCTCAACTGCTGGGTCTACATTCCTCTACTGTCAAACACACAGTGCTTTTTCTCACAGTGCTGAGGCTACTCCTGGGCTGTTTCCACTCATTTAATAAAATCCTTCAGAAATATTTATGAGGTATTACAATATTCCAACACTGTGCTAATGTATCAATCCCTGGACAAAGTATAAATGTGTTGTTGGCATCTGAGTTTTCAGATTCCCCCAAATGAATGAGGACGTTACTATATTAAAATTTTTGTTTCCCTTTTTACTGATTGATAGGTTAATTAACTAATCTTCCAAATGTAAGAACTTCTATAGTTCTTTGGGTGTCACCAGGTTGTTCATAAGCTTAACAGAAAGGATTGTGCTTGTCTGTAAAAGGAAAATCTCAACAAAATATACTTGGCAAATTTAGGACCTTATACACCTAGCCCTTCATATTAACAATACTATTTACTCCGTCCCTATCCTCTCTTTTAACCTCTTTTAAAGAACTCTCTAGATTTGAGAAGGACTCTCTCTTCTTCTTTTTTAAAAATCCTCACCCGAGGATATGTTTATTGATTTTAGAGACAGAGAAAGAGAGAAACATCGGTGTGAGAGAGAAACACCAATTGGCTGCCTCCCCTACATGCCCTACCAGGGATTGAATGCACGACGTAGGTACATGCCCTGACCAAGGATCAAACCCAAAACCTGTTTGGTGTACGGGATGACGCTCTAACCAACTGGGCCACCCAGCCAGGGTGACAGTTTTCTTCTTGACTCCCTTTGTTCACAGCTGGATCCTCTGAGAACAATATAGTGACCAGGTAGCAAAATCTCTGATACTTCTGTTCTGAGGCAAACTTTAAATCCTACAGAGAGTATTTATAACAGATTTTCTTACTCAGTTTTTTTTTTCTTTTACTCAGAGAGCTGGCAAGATGCTAGGCACAGCTGATCTACCCATATCTGTCTATTTTCTACCTTAATGGAGAAACTGCCATTCTGTTAACTGTAATGGCAAGAGAGAAAGATTAGTCACATTGTTTCTTATTTAGGAAATGCTGAGTAACTTTTCCCCAGATAGATGGGACTCTTCCAACACCACACTACTTCTGTTTTTCCTTTTGTGAAGAAAAAAATTCTAAACTTCTCTCCAGTTCTTCTGATTGACAGTAGGTATAAGTGCAAAATAAAATTTGCATGTGATCATTTCCATAGCAACTCAGAAGGATCGGGTACCGCTATTCTCTGAAAGAAAATGCTTTCTTCTTTTAAAAGAACTATTTTCTCCTATACAGTTAAAAATCCAAATCCACTAGACTATAAAATTTAGGAATATAGAAGACAACAGGACTTTTACAAAGAAATATAAATTGGTTTTTTACAAAGCAGCGTTATTATTATACCATTTGCTATTTATGGTAATCTAATGCCAAGATAGTAAATCATTTTAGACTAACTTACCAATGGCTTTTGTATAATGTCTTGCACCAAGCAAAAGTTCTGGAGCCCGATACCAAAAAGTCACAACCACTGGATCCAAATCTGCTAGAGGCTTTAGAGGAGAATTGAATAATCTGGCAAAACCCATGTCAGCTAAAAAATAAAAGAATATCAAACTCAGTTCAGCATGCTATTGGAACCATGCAAGTTTGATGACAATAGTCACTAACCTTATAAAGTTACCCTTTTCCTTCTTTTCAATAGCAGTGGTCTGTGCCAGGCTGTATCTCTCCTTCTGAGGCAGATGCTATGGCTGTGCCTACTGTACTGATGAAGAAACTTAAAGATATTCTTACTTGACCAAGGTCACAGTCCTACTAAGTGCAGTGTCAGAATGAGACTCCAGGTCTGACTTCAGGTTCCTGTCTTTCAGAGACCGTTACAATCATATTCTTAGATTTTTTAAAAACTGAAGATAGTCTACAAGTTTCCATGATTCATTATAACTTCTGTATATCTATACATCTAAAAACAGACTGTATCTTGGTTCGGTATGTACGAGAATCAGTTCTTATGGACTCATGAGAGCCAATCTGTACACTCTCGTCCCAACTCTGAGTTCAGGGACATCTCAGCGGTGGCCTTAAATTGGCTGTGGTGAGAGTATTTACATCATGGAAAACAGCAAATGCTGCAAATTGGGGCTCCCCACTCCCAGAGAGCCAGTTTGGTATGGTACCCACCACATCACATACATGTTTCCAAGAACATGGAGAGAATATACGTGATGATTTCTTGTAATTCACCATTTAACAAAGGTCTGTGTCAAAGCTAACTGACCTAACTACTAGAGAAGTACAAAAGTAGTAAAAAGAATATTTATTACTAAAGAAGATCCCAGAGACTATCTAATTTTCTTAAGATTTCATAAACAACAAATACCTTAAATCTACAAAACACTTGAGAGTTTACAAACCATTTTTAGATGCATCATATATCACTTCATTCAATCCTCATAAGGACACAGGTTTAGTAAGTATTTTGGTCCCAACTTCTGAGATAAAGAATCTAAGGCCCAAGGCAGTAAAATGACTTGCCCATGGTCACAGGGACAGTTAGTAAAGACACCACCTCTCAAACAAAAACCACGTTATAATCTAGCAGCTACATTCTTAACCACTGATCTGACATCCAATAAACTATACATATCATAATTGCATGTCACAAAGGCAAAATCACAAGAATTATAACCCTAATTTGAAATATACAATATAGGCAGTATATTTTGATTATATAGGGCACCAAGGTACTATAAAATGTACAAATAGTACATAAAATTGCAACTACAGAGAATCAATCTAAAACTAATATGCTATAACATACATTAAAATTTTAATTTACAGTGATATTATTTCTTGAGATTTTCAGTAATTTAAGAGTTTCTGAAAATGCTTTGGACAAGCCAGGTCTTAAAAAATAAAGCTGTCCAAGGAAGCCTGTGCTAATGCCTACTCTTTCTTAACTAAATTTCCCTATAGCAAAAAAAAGATATTTAAAACCATTCAAACACTATTCCACCTACTTCAAAGCACTGCTTTATAAATTTAACAGGTGCTGACTGTTGCTGATGGCAAAGTAATATGATGGAATGCTGTTCCACCCATTGAAAAACATTTTGTTTTGCAGTAAAGGCTAAAGCCAGTATTTCTCCCCTTACTCTGTACTTCCTCAGTTTTATCTAAGCCACACCTATTCACTGTCAAATGAAAGGCCAGAAAACACAATATACATTCTTGAAAACAATCCCTGCCTATTGTATGAACTTTAAAGGAGTTTTAAACCATTTTCCAAATAATTACTAATTTAGACAAAAGGTAACTAGCTTAAACATTACTAACAATTGTTTTCCTAAAATTAGATAGGAATGAAATTTTCAATTCAGTTGGTAGCAGTAGTAAAATTCTGCTGTGGGTGCTAATCAGGCAAAATCAAATGACAAAAAACAGCAAAAGACATTGTCTACCACCAAGGAGCTTACACAAAGGTAAGATGACAGAATACATAAAGCAGACAAAAATTTAAAAAGGGTAAATGTTATAAGAATAAAGGAAACTTTCTATTGGTTTCTACTAAACTCTAAATCTCTTGAAGGAAGAGTCTATGTCTCCTTCATTGTGTTCTCTGGAACAGTGTTTGATAAACATCTATACAAGTGGATTAAATGGAAAGTAGAACCTGAGCTGGGTTCTGAAGGATAAATTATTGGGAATAGTGAAGTAGGCAATAAGCATTTTAGGTAAGGCCTGGGAAGTCTATAGGTTGCTGAGGAGGGAAAGGCTCAGGTTTGGGGCAGGGCACAATGTTTTTTCCACTCAACGATGCTTTCCTTTTCAGTCAGAAAAGAACTGTATTGTGGTGTTAAGTACAGACATCAGAGCATTATTTTTTTTTAAGTGATGTGATATTAAAACAAAATTTAAAGCAATTAATCAACTAGATTGTCTACTTGACCTTTATTATTAATTATTGCTTCGTTTTAACCCTGATTTTATCCGGAACCTTGGACAGAATTACATTCCTAAAACTCTTAACTGTAAGGCAACTAACTAGCCTGGTTAGGATACAGAACTTTATGTTGAGAGACTATAGAGATATGTGGGAGACATACGGGGAAGACATTAAGCTTGGGTGACTGGCTTAAATGTGATGACAGGTACAGGCAAGGGAAAGTGTAAGAAAATGATGATGAATTTGGTTTGGAATAACAGAGTATAGGCTGGCAACAGGAAACCAAATAGAGATGAGGATTTCATCTAGGGTCATAGGATGGAATCTGAAATCCAGATCTTAGAATAATTTTCATAGAGTCTAAGATTTTGAGGCTACAGATAATCAATTCCCTAAAGAAGTAATTGAAGAGGGAGTCAGGTCCAAAGCCAGTGGCTAAGGGTATACTGAAACAAGAGGTTGATAGAAGTAAGAGGCAGTAAGAATGAAACACAGAAGTAACAGCAGAAGTGGTATACAGAGTATGTGATGTCATACGGACCAAGAAAAAACGACAGTCCCAAGGCCAGACTGCTCAGAACAAATGGCTAAAGCAGTAAAGGAAAACAGTGACAAAATACAGGCCACTAGATTTGGTAAAATAGAGGTCAAAAGGTGTCCTTTTACAGAGCAGTTTCAACTGAGGAATGGCATTAGAGGCCAGATTATAAAAAATCAGGGTGACTGGAACCAATGGGTGAATATGTGTTCTGGAAGTAGAGGAACAAGGAAAAACAAGTAGAGCAGACGATAAAGAAAACAAAATGGAAAGGGGAAGATTTAATTTAAAATTGGGAAGAGAACCATGAATGTCTGAAGGTGAAGAGGGGAATCCTGAGAAGGGGAGAATGGAGATCCCATAATATGAGGGGCTGAAGGGTGGCGGGAAGGTCATTTGAGCGAAGAAGGGCACCAGCTGGGCCTTAGGAGGGCAGAGTCCCTCCTCTGACTGTTTCAAAGGCAGAGCTGTGCTGACAAAAAGTGGTCAGTGAGGTCACACCAGACGGCTTTGCTCTCACTAGGTAGCAGTGTTTGTAGGGAAAGAGACTGGACTTGGAATTCAAGTCCTTCCTTTGGAAGGCGGAACAAGCTACAGCCTCTCTAAATCCAGCTTTCCTTAGCTACGATATCTACCATAAAGGGTGGTTGTGTAAAACAACAAGACAACTAACATATGAAAGGATCTATCACACTGGACAGTACACTGTTTATTTTACTATCTCTCACACGGGGGAACTACCCTTTATCTCCCTTCCACTTTCACCAGTGTCTAGCAAAAAGTAGGTACTCAGTAAAATGCCTGTAAGAAAAAGAACGTAAGTGTGAGTGAGAAACAGGTACGGAGCGGTGCGGAGGAGATGGGGAAGGAAAAGGAAGGGAAGGAAAGCGGTGACCTGGGTCTTAACACCAACAAAACTTTTGAATGACTGAATCACAGTGAACTCAGAGTAGAGATTTAAAGAAAGAAGTTGGTTCAGAACAGCTTCTTCGGGGCCTGGGCTGGTGTATTAACTGAAGGAGAAGACCAGGCAGCAGGGCAGGCTCAATTGAAGTAGGACACAATGAATTTGTAGTAGCTCAAGTTAGCATTTTGTACCAACTCAAGCATGATAGAGTCTAATAGCAAGGAAAGCAGGTTGATGAAACAAAATTTATTTTGAAATTCTTCTAAAAAACACTGAATATTCAATAAATATAATGTCTATTAAAAGATATTGGAACAAAGTATTTCTTTAGCTCATTCTCTCCTCAAATATGTCATAGGGATAAATAATGCCAATTTCTTTTAGATCCTTCAGGGTTGGAAAGGAAATTTTAATGTATAGATGAGACTCTTTCAAATATACATCCATTTGGAAAAGATATGTTGGTACCTGGCATAGAACATACGTGGGGTGGGGGGAAGATACCTGTGAAGGCCTGTATGTATTAGGTAAGAGTGGAAGAGACATATTTAAGGAAAGAACATTTGGTAAAGTTGAGACAGAAGTAAGACTTATGGGATTATGTTTAGGGTGATGGTGCAGGACAGTAATAGTGACATAAATGCATGTTTGGGATTGTGTATGGGAATGAGATTTTGGGGGGGCTTGCTTACCTCAGCTTAGAATTACAGAACCTTATTTTGGGAATAAACAAGGGATTTAAATACTATACTTCCCAATATCTTTTCTAAATATATTATGAGAAAGTAATTTTTAAATTAATTACTTAAATAATAGTATTAAAAAGGGGAACCATCATGCAGTCATTTCAGTTTCTTAATAAATTATTTTAGAAATAATTACCTACCTATTTTGACTCTCCCCCTCTCAGGACCTTCTCCCATTACTAGGATATTTGCTGGTTTCTAGAAATAAAAATAGAGCATTCAAATTACTATGGTTATTCTTTTGACATGCTCTAAAATGGAAAAAAGTTCTTACAATATGAAAAAGTTCTTATAATATCCTGTAGTTTCAACAAAACTATAATCAAATATTAAGTACCCTCTACACAGTTAAAGCATCTGACATCCTTGAAGTTAGCACTAACTTTCCATAAACATCTTCGCTATGGAAACATCTTATTTTCAAAATTTCATCATACAAATAAATACAAAGTAATTAAAGTTGTCATTTCCATTTGCCTCACAAAAGGAATGAGTAATAATTTAAAAACCTGTACAAATCATAAACTGTCTGCTTGCTGCCCACAACAGTTTTTGTGGCTGAAAAATTTATATAAAATTTCAAACCACATATAATTACCTTCATTTAAATAAATCAAATGGAATATTCCTTGCTAAATATTTCTAAACTCCTGTAGGAAAATATGATCAACATTCAACAGACTCCATTAAAATTCATACACATTTTCAGCTCTAGTTCATGCAAAAGCAAGGCATTCAAAATATAATTTCAAGACATAAAATAAAAACCAAGGCTAATACAAAGCTATGTAAACAGCAGGCTGCAAATGGATCCACCATCTTTGAAGTCATCCTCATTTGTAGTGGACATTTGGAAACAGAGGAACTGTCTAGGTAGGCCTGTGGGCAATAAGTCTCCTCTGTAAAATCCATTTCTAAGGTCTTCTCAGCTTGAAATGAGTTACGAACTGAATAAACATCTTAATGAAGAAATTAACAGGACTTTATAATTTGTCGAAGTCAGAAGATTAAGACAAAGGATGATAAAGATTTCACCAAGGTTCTGAGTTATATGAGTGGAAGAATGAGGGTGCTTTTCTTATGGAAAAGTTAAGAGAAGTACTGGTTTGGGAAAAGGAATGACAAAAAGAGGGCAATGACACAGTGAGTTGGAGGGAGGTGAGATGCCTAGGTCATACTAGCCAGGGGGTGAAAGTAGGAAAATTTGAATTTGAAAGTTAGTCACTGGAGTGTGATAACTGAAGACAGAAGACAAGATTAGTTTACCCTAGCGGAAAAAGAAAAATAGCATCCGACAAAAACTTAGCATTCAAAATTCAAGCTTCAAAACTATCAAAGATCCATTATGTTGAAAACACTGCACTGGAGACTTTAAGGAAACAAAGAAAATCTCTTGACTCAAGGAATTTAAAATCCAGTAAGGAAAGATGAACGGACAGCTTTTTAGAATACAAAACAGCAAAATAAAATGTTGAGAATGAATGATATTCTCAATGAATATTAGTCTTTAGTAAGGAGATGACTTGGAATGAATATAAGGATGACTAAGATTTTGACAAGCACAAACAAAAGAATGACTTTTCAGGCTCAAGGAGCCCTGTAAATAAGGGCATGATCACATACACATCCCAGACATGGCCTACTGAGAGAGTCCAAACTGTTCAAAATGCTCAGTGTAGAAATAAGACTGGAAACCATGTTGGGAGTAAAATGCCACATTAAAGAAGCTGGAATTGATTCTGTAGGCTAAGCCGAGACAGAACAGTAAGATAATCAGATCTATATTTAGGGAAAAAACTCTGGTAGGATTATGAAGAAAGAAATGGAAGGGATGGATAAACCTAGAGGAATCTTTAATCCTAGAGGAACATATCGGGGCATTTCAAGGTAAAAGCTGAGTACTTGGCATGGCTTTCTTTATACCTTCTCCACCCTCCACAGTCATTCATTCAACAAATACTGACTGAGAACACACTGAGTGTCAGGCAGTGGTTTAGATGCTAGAAACAAAGCAGTAAACAAAACAGGGAAAATCCTCACCCTCACGAAGCTTACATTCTAGTGGGAAGAGAAAAGCAATAAACGAATGTACAGCACATGAGATACTGATGAGTACTGCAGAAAAACAAAACAAAACAAGGATAGTACCAGAAATTTCCACAGCTGGCATTACAGCTGACTGAGCGCTCTAGGGGGCTCTGTCACGACAGAACAGACATACGCTACATACGAAACATTCCTTGAAGGATCCCTGATCTCACCAGAGGTCTATAACAACCCCCAGCCTCACCCCAAATAATGTATCCTTGTGGCTGGAGAATGAGAGGAAGGTGGGATAGGCCTGAAGGCAGATGACAGTAACACACTTCCGTGGGGACACTGAACCCTGGGCGACTCACATGAAAGCTGAGCTGCCACTCCTCACTCCGCTGAGACTCTCAAGGAGAATGAAATAAACCTAGATGCTTCCAGTAGAAGCAGAGGAAATCCTCTCTGAAGAAAAAACTTCCTAACTTAGGCCCACTTTCATGCTAAAAGCATAGTATTTCCATATTGGATTAAAAACAAAATCCATTCTATACCATTTACAAGAGATCCACCTAAGTAGAAGCACCACAAAAGCTGAAAGTAAAAGGCTATTGAAAAGATATATCAGGCAACCTGCTAAAAGAGAGTTGGATCATGGGGAGGGGAGGGGAGAGGGAGGGGAGGGGGAGGGAGACATGGTGATGGAAAGAGATCTGACTGGGGGGGTGAGCACACACAACACAGTGTGGAGATGACGTGTTGTGGAACTGTGCACCCGAAACCTGTGTGTTTTGTTAACCAGTGTCACCCCAACAAATTCAATCAACAGGAAAAAAAAAGCTGGATTAGCTAAGTAAATGTTAGACCAAGCATCTTTAAGACAAAAGCATTACTAGGAAAAGAGATGGTCCCTATATAATGTTACAAGGTTCAATTCTCCAGGAAGAGGCAACACTCCTAAATTTGTAGTGTCCTTGAATAAATATATATAGCAAAAAATGATGTAACTTCAGGAAGGGAAAAGACCCATGGCACATACTTTTCTCAATTACTGATATGTCAAGCAGACAAAGATACAGACTACCCAAAGGACACAATTAACAGGGATGATGTAGCAGTCATATACACATCTTTTACCCAATAATTGGAGAGTACACATTTTTCTCAAGCACACTTGAATATTTACAAATACTGAAAGTATATTACTAGGTCTCAAGAAATTTCAAGGAATAATCAAGCAGGCTATGCTCTGTGACCACATAGCAATTAAGTTAAAAGTCAATTACAAAAGCATAAATTTAAAACTCCATATATTTGGAAATTTAAAAATAATTCTAAATCACTAAGAGATAAAAGAAAAAACGATGAAATCATTTATGTTAGAAAGGAAGGAAGGATAAAAATCACCATGTGCCAAAGTTAAGTTTAAAAAGCTCAACAGAATAAACAAAACACACAGAAGAACAAAAGGGCAAGGGAAGAAACCTATGAACTGGAGAGGATTTATGAAGCCTCTAGCACGGGCTGTCCAACCTCCTGGCCTCTCTGGGCCACGCTGGAAGAAGAGTTGTCTTGGGCTGCACATTAAATACACAAACACTAACAAAAACTGATGAGAAAAACAAAACAAAACAAAACAGATCTGTGCATAATTTTCATGATATACACCACCACAGAGAAGCAAAAAAGTCCTCCCATAATAACCTTAATTATGCAGCAGCGGCCCTTTTGATAATCTTTTAAAATCGTCGAGCAGGTCCCAAGCTTGTGATCACTAATATAGAAAATGTACATATCTAAGTAATAAAACTAAGTAATGTTGTAAGTAAATTTACGATTTCACGTTGGGCCACATTCATAGCCATCCTGGGCTGGGCCACAGGCAGCCCATGGGCCGTGGGTTAGACACCCCTGCTCTAGGACAACTAGAGCAGGAGGAAAGAAGTTACAAATAAACAACATTACAAATTACAGAAATGAACTTAACTATAAATTCTGTGAAGGTTAGAAAGATAAAAGAAGCATATGAACAACTTTATACCTATTAATTTTAAAACATACACAAAATAGACAAAGTTAAGAAAATGTATCCTAAAAATTGACTCAAAATGAATTAGAAAGCCTGAAAGTGCTGAAGACATCGAAACTGTAGTTAACAACCAGATCCCAGATGATCAAGATGCAAGTTTTCCAAATTTTCAGTAAACAGATTATTTCAAATTTTATTCAAACATTTTCAGAGAATAGAAAAAGAGGGAATGTTCCCAATACATTCTAGAAGGCCACTATAACCTTGACAAAAGCAGACAAAGTCTGAAAAAAATTTCAGGCCAACCTCACTCATGAGTATATAAAAATATTAAACAAAATATTATTAGGCCAAATACAGAAACAGGAATGCCAGGATGGCTTAACATAAGAAAATCTATATGAGTTCATCACCATAGTAACAGATTAAAGATAATTATCTTCACAGTGGCTAAAAAACAGATAATTATCTTGAAAGGCTGAAAAAGCAGTTGATGAAATTTAATACCCATTCATGATAAACACTCTCATCCAGTTAGACTACAAAAAAAAAATCCTGCCCTGGCTCAGTGGATTGAGAGCCAGCCTGCAAACCAAAGGGTCATGTGTCGTGATTCCCAGCCAGGGCACATGCCTGGGTGGCAGGCCAGGTACCCAGTAGGGGGCGCTCAAGAGACAATCACACATTGATATTTCTCTCCCTTTCTCCTTCCCTTCCCCCTCTCTCTAAAAATAAATAAATAAAATAAGTAAAAAAGAAAAAGAAAAGAAAAAACTTCCTTAACCCAATAATGGGTATCAAAAACTGAGAAGAAAATACTGGAAGCATTCCCTTTAAAATCAGGAATAACGTGCCCTGGCTGGTGTCTCAGTTGATTGGAGCATCGTCCTGTAACAGTAAGGTTGTGGGGTTGATTCCCAGTCTGGATGAGTAGGATCCCACGTCTGGGTGCCTACAGGAGACAACTGATTGATGTTTCTCTCTCTTCCTTCCCCTCTCTAAAATCACTGAAAAAACATGTCCTCCGGTTGTCCTTGGATGAAGATAAACAATAAAAAATAATGCAAAGATACCCACTATTACCACTTCTAAAATCAACATTGTACTATAAGCCCAGTGCTATAAAACAATAATTAAAGGCATATGGATTGGAGAGGCAGAAACAAAGCTATGCTTATTTGGAAATGACATTATTATCTACACAGAAAATCCAAAGTACTTACAAACAAATTAGCAATAGTAACAGAGTTTGGTAGGATGTCTGGCTAACAGAACAATTTGACAAAGTCAACTGTATTTCTATATACCAGTTAAAAAAAAAAGCTGGGAAATATGATTTTTCAAAGGCAGCATTTCTACAGCAGCAGCAACAAAAAATGATAAGGTGCCTAGGAATAAACATATCAAAGGATGTACAACATTTTTATACAAAACATCTTGAAATCTTAAATGATATCACAAAATCCTAAATAAATTAAGAGCCCATGTTTATAGATAAGATCAATACAGGGGGTGGGCAAAAGTAGGTTTACAGTTGTGAGTAGGTGAAACAGCTTATTCTTCTTCTATTATTAATTAGTATATTTTCCATATGAACTGTAAACCTACTTTTGCCCACCCTTGTATAGCAACGACATCAATTCTCCCCATGCTTATATGTAAATTCAGTGCAACTTCAATCAAAATCTCATCCAGGTTTTTTTATTGTGGAACTTGAAAAGCTGGTTTAAAAATGTACGTGGAAGAGCAAAGAGCTAAGAATAGCCAAGATACTGTGAAAGTGTTAGAGATGAGGAGAGAAATCTGGCTCAAAACATGATATCAAGATTTATTTTAAACCTAAAGCAATTAAGACAATGTGATACTGGTACAGGGAAAGACCAACTGAAGACAAACTGATCTGTGGGACAGAACAGAGTACTGGATGGAACCATGACAGTGAGGGAAGAGGAACTTGAGATGGTAGGGAAAGGAGGACCTGCGTACACAGTGCAGCCGAGCAGGTTACCCAAACGGGGAAACAAATAAATAAAATGAATCCTCACCTTACACTGCACACACACTCAATTTCAAGTGGATTAAAGGCTTAAATGTGAAAAGCAAAACTTTAAAACTTTGGGAGAAAAAAAATAGGAAACACTCTTTCTGACCCTGAGGTAAGGACAAATTTCTTAAACAAGATACAAGAAATAACCATAAAAAGAAAAGACTGATAAATTTGGCTATTAAAATAACTTCCAATCATCAAAGATAAGAAAATGAAGACAAAATACAAACCAGAAGTATTTGTTACACATTCAGGTAACAAAGATTTAGTATCCAGAATAAAGAACTTCCTGCAAATCAGTATGAAAAGCAACCTAGTAGAAAAAATGAACAAAATGTCCAAACAGGTATTTAACAAGAACCATGTTTAGCCACTAAGCATATGAAAAGATGCTCAACCTCATTAATAATGAAGAAAATGCAAATTAATATCAGTGAGATACTATTTTACACCTAGTATGTTGGTTAAAAATTAAGAAATGTTAAATAGTAAGTGGGCCCGGGGAAACTTCAATACATTGCTGGTGGGAGAATAAATTGGTACAGCTTCTTTGGAAAAGGATTTGGCATCATCTTGCAAAACTGAAACACCGCATACCCTTCAACTCAGTAATTCCATTTTTAGATGCCCTAGAGAATGTTCTTAGAAGCACAGTTTGTAATACAAAAAAATATGGACACAACCCAGATTTTTAGCTAATAGAAAAGTGGAGAAATTAATTGTGGTAGAGTCACACATGAACTTTAAAATAGCAGTGAAAATCAGTGAATTACAAATAAGGGTTTAAAAATGTTCAAATCTTGGAAGCATTATGTTGAGTTAAAAAAACAGTTTTAAAAGACTATATACAGCAGGGTGCCATTTTCATAAAACTTAAAACCAAGAAAGTAAAAATATATATGTTGTTTAGGCATACATATAAATGTAATAAATCTGTTTTTACAAAGAAGTGAATAATGGATTCAAAATTCAGGATATTTGTTACCTCTTGGAAGGAGGCTGGAGGATAGGATGGCAAAAGACGTAAGTAGAAGCAAGCTATTGGTAATGTTCCAGCTATTGGGTTAAGGGACAGGCTCTGGACTGTTAAGCTTGGTGAAGCACATAAATGTTCCAAATATTCTTTGGTACATACCATGTATTAAGACTATAATAAAAACAAAAAGAAAGCAATAAGTAGGAACAAGCCCTGCTGGGAGTGGGTTAGGAGGGTATTATTTTCAACAATATTTAAGCACTATTTTAAATTATTCAGAGAATATCTCCTTGAGAAGTTGACATTTGGGATAAGATCTGAAGAAAGGGTAGTATAAGCTGGCTGAATCTAAAGGGAAGAACAGTCTATGCAAAGGAAAGAGCAAGTTGCAAGCCCTGAGGCAGGAGCTTGCTTGGTGAACTGGAGACATGCTAGGCAGCAGGAAGAACAGAAAGACAGGATTCTAGATGATTCTAGAGAGAAGATAAAGTAACTAATGATTCTAGACAGAAGGTAAAGTAACCCAAGGGAGGGCCTGCTTGCTGTTTCCAATTGTTCTGCCTTTGGCACAATTCATTTGAGAACAGGATAGGTAGTTGAGCACTGTCTGGCCTGTGCCGTGAGTGAGGGCTGCCACAGATTTGCAGGACGGGCAAGGACATGGTGTTTGGAGCAGAAAGGAAAAACCTTGGGGAGCCAGCAGCAGGCTGCCTAACTGGAGAAAGGGCAGAGAGGCTGCAGTCAGTGTGAGAGTCAGGGTAGGAGGAGCAGTGGAGAGTAAGGCAAAGGTTGAGGGAGGGGGCTTGTCAGTCACACAGAATGATGTGGAAACGGAAAAACTTTAGGTTTTACATGACTAGAATTAGCATTATTTTGTTATATTATGATTCTGTATGACCTGTAATTTTTGCAAGTTGTGTAATGCATATGTAAGATTTTGGTGTTCTGCCCAATCTCCAACAGAAGGGTTTGGAGAGACTGTCATTTACTACTACAATATGTATTTCTACAATGTTTGCTTTTGTATATTTTGGTATTATTTATAATTAGAGAAATGGCATTTTAAAAAATATAATAAGGAATCAATAATGCCAAGAGGAAAAAAGGGTGATTAGATGAAAAAGAGCCAATGAAAAACCCTGTAAAGGAACACCCACGGTAAGAAAATGTAGGTAGCACAGGGTTCCAGAAGCCAAGAGAGTTGAGAAAGGAAGAGGCAATCTTTAGGCAGAAGAGAATGAATGAAGCAGTGAAAAGGTAACTTTTAGACAATCAGGAGGTCTTTGGTGACTCAAAAGAAGCCAGATAAAGTAAATAATACTCAAACAAGTGGAAAGACATAAAGACAGAACTAGAGTGTACTTTTGAAGGCTTAAGTGAGAAGGGGATCTCTGGGATACAACAATTTTTAACCCTGGCTGGGTAGCTCAGCTGGCGAGAGCACTGTCCTGATACACACAGGTTGTGAGTTCAATCCCTCGTCAGGGCACATACAAGAATCAACCGTGAATGCATAAATAAGTGGAACAACAAATCAATGTTTCCCTCGCTCTCTCCATCTTATACACCATTTGAAACATAATTTGTATTTCCTAAATTTTGAGCTTAAATTCTTTAAAAAATAATGCCATAGACAAAAACACATTGTATGCGATGTGGGAGCAAAAAGTACTTCATATAAAAAATGAAAACAGATCATGAACTGCTGAATAGGAGAAAAGCAGGAAGCTGGACTTATATCATGTCAGCTAACTCTTGTTAGAAGTTTCTGTAGTTGCTTGGTATTATGTGGAAACAGAATGTGAGCACCATAACGGGATGAGGATATATATATAGAGAGAAAGGGAGATCTAGCTAGTATCAAAGCTAGTAGAGAATACTTTTGACATAACACACTTGAAACCTATGGAAGCTCTAAGTATGGGGTCCCCATGTAGAATCTGAGATGTAGGCAAAGGTTGTGTCACGGTTTAGGGGAGCAGTGGCTGTGAGCTCTTCTGTACAGTCTAAGAAAGAAACGCAGAGTTTGGGCAGTATCCACACAGTAGTCAAGTTAAGATCTAGAATTGCAGAAGGAGTCATTTTTAAATGCACATCCTTTATCTGGGACCACCTGTCTCTTTCAGAACAAGTAAATACAAGTTTCAAGACCTCAGTTGGATGCCAGAAACCATGGACAGTACCAAATCCTATATGTACTATGTTTTTTCCTATACATTGCCATACCTATGATGAAGTTCATTTTTATTTTTTAATATATTTTATTGATTATGCTATTACAGTTGTCTCATTTTTTCCCCCCTTTATTCCCCTCCGCCCTGCACCCTACCTCCCAACAGCATGCCCCCACCTTAGTTCATGTCCATGGGTCGTACACATAAGTTTGTTGGCTTCTCCATTTCCTATACTGTTCTTAACCTCCCTCTATTCTGCACCTACCATATATGCTTCTTATTCCCTATACCATTTCCCCCATTCTCCACCCTCCACCTTCCCACTGATAACCCTCCATGTGACCTCCATCTCTGTGATTCTGTTCCTGTTCTAGTTGCTTGCTTAGTTTGTTTTTCTTTTTCTTTTCCTTTTTGGTTCAGTTGTTGATAGTTGTGAATTTGTTGTCATTTTACTGTTCATATTTTTTATCATCTTCCTTTTCTTAGGTAAGTCCTTTTAACATTTCATATAATAAGGGTTTGGTGATGATGAACTCCTTGAACTTGACTTATCTGGGAAGCACTTTATCTGCCCTTCCATTCTAAATGAAGGCTTTGCTGGATAGAGTAATCTTGGATGTAGGTCCTTGCCTTTCATGACTTTAAATACTTCTTTCCAGCCCTTTCTTGCCTGCAAGGTTTCTTTTGAGAAATCAGTCTTATGAGAACTCCTTTGTAAGTAACTCTCTCTCTTCTCTTGCTGCCTTTAAGATTCTCTCCTTACCTTTAATCTTGGGTAACATAATTGTGATGTGTCTCGGTGTGTGTTCTCTTGGGTCCAACTTCCTTGGGACGCTCTCAGCTTTCTAGACTCCCTGGAAGTCTGTTTCCTTTGCCAGATTGGGGAAGTTCTCCTTCATTATTTTTTCAAATAAGTTTTCAATCTCTTGCTCTTCTTCTCTCCTTCTGGCACCCCTATGATTGGGATGTTGGAATATTTAAAGTTGTCCCAGAGGTTCCTAAGCCTCTCCTCATTTTTTGAATTCTAGTTTCTTCATTCTGTTCTGGTTGAATGTTTATTTCTTCCTTTTGTTCCAAATTATTGATTTGAGTCCTAGTTTCCTTCCCTTCACTGTTGGTTCCCTATTTTCCTTTATTTCACTTTTCATAGCCTTCACTTTTTCCTCTATTTTGCACCCATAATCAACCATTTCTGTGAGCATACTGATTACCAGTGTCCTGAACTGTGTACCTGATAGGTTGGCTCTCTCTTCATTGCTTAGTTCTATTTTTGGAGCTTTGATCTGTTCTTTTCATTTGAGCCATATTTTTTTGTCTTGGAATGACTTTTCTGTTGAAAGGGGTGGGGCTTAAGGTATTCATCAGGGCAGGGCAACCCACGTCTCTGCACTGTACCTGCATTGTGGCACTGTATGTAGGGGAGGGGTACGAGTATAGGGAACTGATCTGCCTGGCAATGGCAAACGTAGCTAAGCTCTGTCTGAAAACAGACAGGTGTGTGTCGGCACACAGGAGCCAAACCACAGATTGGTTCTCCTGTGGGGAATCAGGCCTGCATTGTACCTAGTCTGCTCTGAGGCTTACTTTTGCTAAAACTCCCTCACCCTGAATTGAGGCAGCAAATGTTTACTGCAATCTGTGCTAAATCTCCCAAGTATGGAGTGTAACCAGTTAAGCCACTTTTCCCCTTGTATCTGCAATATCTTTCTTTGTGAAGTAATTAGCAACATTCTTTCCTTTGTTATCTGTAAAAGGTAACCACCTAAAGTGAACCTATGCATAGTAAATGAGGACCATGCTCAATGTAATGTGTCCAGAAAAGCAATAAAAGCCTGTCAAGGCAGGGGTCGCAGCCCCTCTCTCTCTCATTTAGACAGGGGCCGTGCCATCCCTTTTTCTCCACAGGACTTCTGTAGTCCGTGTGAATGTGTTCATCGTAGCCACAACACACGGACTCCATGGGCTGGAATCTGCATCATACAAGAGGGAACAATCCCAACTGCTCCACTTTCAGTCACTTCCCCCACTACCCACAAGCAAATTGGGCCCTTCTGGTGCGGATTCCTGGACAGGTGGCTTATGTACATTCTAGGATCCTGTGGGTCTCTCCAGCAGACTCTCCTGTGAGACTAGGAGTTTCTCCCACCGCAATAAGCCCCACAGGATTTTGCAGTCAGACATTTTGAGGCTTTATTTCCTTGCACTGGAACCCTGGGTTGTATTGTCTGTCTCAGTCCCCAGTTGTTCCTTCCAGTTTATCCACATGCAAATGTGGGACTGCCCGGTCCACCAGCCACACGCCTTGCTGCGTGTCCTCTCCGCCCTGGCTGCCCATCTCCACCCCTACTACCAGTCTGGATGAATGTTTCTTCTTTAACTCCTAGGTTGTCTGACTTTCAAACAGTTAGATTTCCTGGCAGTTCTGGTTCTTTTTTGTTTTTAAATTTGTTGCTGTCCTTCTTTTGGTTGTGCAAGGAGGCAAAGTGTATCTACCTATGCCTCCATCTTGGCTGGAAGTCTAAAGTTTAATCTTTAAATTAGCCACAGAGAATAAAAGTAACTAGGCCCTGACCTGGTAGCTCAGTTGGTTACGGCATTGTACCCAATATGTCAAGGTTGTGGGTTTGATCCTGGGTCAAGGCATACACAAGAATCAATCAATGAATGCATCAGTAAGTGGAATAACAAATCGATGATTCTGTCTCTCCTTTCCTCTCTCTCTCTCTAAAATTAATAAACAAATTAAAAAATATGAACAGTAACTAATCATAAAATAGAACAATTATAACATTATATTGTGATTAAAGTTATGTGAGTAGGGTCTCTCTCTCTCTCTGATAACCAAAATGGCTACTAAGTCCCTCATGGTCGGGTAGCTACAGCATGTATACACTGGACAAAGGGATGATTCAAGGCAAAACGGAGCACACAGCCCGAGTTTTCATCCCACTACTCAGAACAGCATGAAATTTAATTGTCAAATTTCCATTTAATATTTTAGGATTGCAGTTGACCCCAGCTAACTAAAACTATGGAAAGTGAAACCAAGAATAAGAGGGGAATACTGTAAATGTTAAGATCATAAGATTCTTGATGTTTCAAAATAAGAATAACAAAATAAATAATATACTCACCATTAAAATTCATTTAGCTTTTCAAAGGATTTCCACATAAATTTCCTTTCTCTTAATGGAAATACTCAAAGGCCAATAGGGCTAGGGGCAAGTCTCAGAACAACTCCATATTAATCCTCAAGATTCCACACTGGGTTGTGTTTACAGACACTATGCTGAAATTTCAAAAGGCTACCTCTAACAGTGATTAAGTGAAAGTATATGCCTTAAAAGAAAACAAAGGAAAC
>VMDR010012384.1:0-16838 GCA_007922815.1 Macrotus californicus | reverse complement strand
TGTATTGGAGTTCTAGCCAAGGCAGTTAGGTAAATGGTAGGTAGGTAGGGAGGGAGGGAGGGAGGGAGATAGAAAGAACATCCAGATTGGAAAGGGAACAGTAACAGTATCTTCTATCTATCACAGATGACATAATCTTACATACAGAAAATCCCAAGCAATAAACTAAAAAACTGTTAGAACAAATTAACATGTTGAGCAAGGTTATAAGATAGATGATAAATTACAGAAATCAGTTATATTTATATACAGTTGAAATAAACAATCCAAAAATGAAATAAGAAAATTCCATTTACAATGGCATAATAAAATGCCTAGAAATAAATTTCACACAAAAAATTAAAATTTTTACTTTGAAAACGACAAAATGTGGTTAAAAAAATTAAAGATCTCAGTAAATGGAAAGATATCAGGTATTCACGGACTGGCAGGCAACATTGTTGAAATGGCAATAATCCCCAAACCGGTCTACTCGTTCAATACAATCCCTACCATGATTTCAGCTGACTTCTCTGTAAAAACTGACAAGCTATTTCTGGAATCCACATGGCATTGAAAGGGATTCTGAGTAGCTAAAAACAACTCTGAAACATAACAAAATGGAAGACGCACTTCCTGGTTTCAAATTTGTGTAAAAAGCTGACAACCGAGTGTGGCGGTGGGGTCAGCCTAGACTTGTAGGTCAACGAACAGAACGGCAAGTCCAGAGGCACACCTGTCCCTCTTCGGTCAACTGATTGCCACAAAGGTGCCAAGTTCATCCCGTGGGGAAAGAATAGTTTTTTTCAACAAATGTTACTGGGACAAATGAACGGCTGCATGCAAAAGAAACTGGACTTTTACCATATGCCATACATAAAAATTAACTCAAAATGGATCAACGACCTGAATGTAAAAGCTAAAACTACAGACTCTTAGAAGAAAATAAAGGAGTATATCTTCATTACCTTGGATTCAGCAAAGAATTTTTACATACGATCCCAAACACATGAGCAACAAAAGAAAAAAAGAAAAAATTAGACTTCATCAAAACTTAAAACTCTGCACTTTGAATGTGGTAATCAAGAAAGTAAAACTCTAACCAACCTGTAGAACAGGAGAAAATATTTGCAAATCATGCAGCTGATACGCCAACTTGTACTCAGAATTACAAAGAATTCTTACAATTCAATAAACAGACAAATAATCTAAATAAACACTGAGTAAGAACTCTGGATAGACATTTATCCAAGAAATATATACAAACAGCCAATAAGCATATTAAAAGATGCTAGACATCATTAGTCATAAAAGAAATACCACTTCATACCCACTAGGATACATTTAAAAACATTTCATTGTACCACTAGGTACAATTGAAAAAGTAAATAGCCCTGACAGGTGTGGCTCAAGTGGTTGAGCGTCATCCTGCGAAGCAAAAGGTCGCCAGTTCAATTCCTAGTCTGGGTCTCAGGTTCAGTTCCCAGTAGAGGCACGTTCAAGAGGCAACAGATCGATGTTTCTCTCCCTTCCCCTCTCTCTTGAAATAAATTAAATCTTTATTTTAAAAAAGTAAAATAGTGAGTGTGGTGAGGAAGTAGAGAAGCCAGAGCCCTCACACTCTGCTGGCAGGAATGCAAGTCGGTGCTGACACCACAGCTACCGTAGGAGTTCCACTCGTGAGCACACACCCAAGTATGTGCACATGTTCACAGAGAAGTGAGAGTTTACGGCAGCGTTACTCACAACAGCTCAGGAGTGGGACTAACCCAAAGGTCCATCAACTGATGAACAGATAACTGTAACGTGGTACAGCCTACAATAGAATATTATTCAGCCATAAAAGAAAGCAAGCTCTGATACATGCTACAACATGGATGAGCCTTGAAAACATTACGCTAAGCAAAAAGAAGACAGTTACAAAAGACTGAATGTGGTATGATTCCGTTCAGATGAACTGTTCAGAATAGGGGTACATACAGAAAAAAAGCGGATTAGTGGTTGCTTAGGACCAGGGGAGAAACAGGGGAGTGGGGGAGCAGGGAGCAATAGCTAAAGGGTACGGAGTTTCCTTTACGATGATGAAATGTTTTAAAACTGACACTGGTGATTGTTGCACATACTCGTATGTGTGAATATATTAAAAGTCACTGAACTGTACCTTTCAAATGGGCGAATTGTATGGTGTGTGAACTATCACTCAATAAATCTGTCATTTAAACACAATAGATGAATTAGAATTTCGAAAACAACCCAAAAATCTATCAACTATAAAAAAGAAAAATATCATATAATTATTGTTCAATGTAATAGTGAAAATTAATGAATCAGTTACACATATCAAAATGAATGAAATTACAAAATAACCTTAAGTTTAAACAAAAGCAACTCACAGGAGAATACATGCAATATAATTCTCGTTGTGTAAAGGAGCCATCACGTAAAATGGCAATAGCAACGGAATTATTAACAGAGCCCAAGAGAGTGAATATCCCTGGAAGGGAAAGCGAGATGTGAAGGAGGCACAGGGGTCTTCAAAAGTACTGACAATGTATGTCATAAGCTGAATAGTGAGGACACAGGTAATTTAATCACTGTTACTGTGGTTAATCACAGGTCATTATTATTTAAATAACAGTCTTTTTTATTTGTAGGGCACATTTTTGAATCTTTTAAAATGTATAGATAACATTTGGTTTTAATCTGGAAAGCATACCTTTCATTTCTTGTCTCTTCCGCAACCCTTATGGAAGTGCTCTGTGCATAGAAGTGTTGTGTGTGTGTGTGTGTGTGTGCGTGTACACACGCATGCATAAATATACATATATATGTGCAGGTGGGGAGGGGTTGATTTGTTTAAAATCAACTCAAACTTTTGAGCACCAGCACGGGGGAAGATAATGAACAAGGTGCTCTTCTACAGGGGGAGCGATGATGCCTCCCTAGTCATAAACAGTTACCCCAACCACAGCTACATAAACGGCTGCAGGATAAAGAAGGCTGTATTTTAGGTGTCATGGTGGAAACACATGGCAGTCTTATGAGAAGACAGAGGAAGGCTAGATTAATTCGCACTGCAGACACCTAAGAGAATTTCCTGGAGGATGTGACACCTGAGACACGCTCTGAAGTACAGATAAGATTGTGACAGGCAGAGGATGAGAAAAGGTATTCCAGGGGAAGAAAACAGTATGAACAATAATAATTATTATCCTACACATGTATCAGTTAAAATAGAAAAGAGCAGCTTCTAACATTTATTGATCACATACTATTTGCCAAGCATTATTCTAAATGTTTTTAAATGTATTACCCCATTTAATCTTCACCAAAACCCGGTGGCAGACCCTACCATTGGCCCCACTTGGGAGACGAGGGGCGGAGAGAGGCTCGTAACTCGACTCTGGCAGAGAGGGGTGAAGTTGTAACTGTAGAGTGTAAGACGCCTACACATGTTCAAAGAACAAATAGTCCGATTTACCTGGTATAAAGATTTACTGGTTTCAGAGGTTACTTCCTATGAGGGCAAAGGGCACTTAAGTGGAATCCACTGAAAACAAGAACCAAAATTTCACTGTACATAAGAAGCAGTCCAGGGGAAGATTTAAACAAGGCTACCTTGAAAAATAAAACAAAATACTGAAAATGGATTTGTTTTAGCTTATGTTTAATCAAATATGAGCTTATAAGTTATAACTGTGTTAATTCTTACAATAAACAATAAACAAACTGATGATTACTGGTATATGTATTATTTTTTTGATTGTATAATTCCGTAATGAATGGCATCAACGGCATGATGCAAAGATAACTACACAAACTCGGATTATGAAAACCTGAATGATAAGCACCACACCTTGGGTTGGAAAGGGAGTATCAAGAGATTATATTAGAAAAGCAGCTTGAGGCCAGCTCATAAAAGGCTTAAAATCTCAAAGGAAGAAGACTAGCGGGCAGGAGACACTGAAGGGAACTAGGAGAAACATTGCAGAGGGAGAACCAACAGCATTTGATGAGTTAGAACGGAGTATGGAGCAGAATAAGAAATCAAAGATTACCAATTTTGTGGCCAAGGAAATTACTAGCCCATCAACAAAGGAGGGGCCCATAAAATAACAAAAAACACAGGAAGAAAATTAGGTTTGGTTGGGAGCAAAAGCAGTAAGTTAAGTTTTGCTGAATCTGAGATACCAGAGGGATACTCAAGAGACTGACAGCAAGACACGAAATTTTGAGTCCAGATCTCTGGAGAGAACTTAAAATTAGGAATGTAGACTTAGAACCCACACTGATGCAAAAGATAAAGCCCCAAAAGTGAGTGGAAAAATTACCAAGGAAAAGAAGATACACAGAGAGGACAAAGGAAATTAAGATAATATTTGGAGCACTGTCTTAGTTTAAAAGTAAGAATAGGCACAAGGATGCACAGAAAGAATGGTTACCAGAAGCAGAACTAAGATTATTTAATAGGGGTGGAAGACACATCAGCATATGAAAAGGAGTCCAGATAAGCTAGAGGCTACAGGAGGCTACTGGACTAGATACGAAATGGCCACTGGGTAGTTTTCTGAATCTTTGACCCCACAGTGCCTAGCACAAACCAAGATACTGAATAAGTATTTGCTGAATGTGAGTAAATGAATTCTGGCAGTCAAAGGGAGAGACAATTATTGAGCATTACAAGAAGATTCTTGAATATCTCAGTAAGGATGAAAGCAACTGTGAAACTACAGGAAGTACTCAGGCTTCTGACAGTGGAGGAGATTTAACTGAAATATTTCACTCCTGTGTAACAACCGAAAAAGGATTTTGTATGTACACTAGAGTCTGCTGGCAAACTTTCCCCCAATATATTAAATTCAACAGGACAGGGACATTTTATATTTTCCACTTAGCACAAACAAACCTGACACCTCTAACTAAGGAGAGGTAGACAGAAGGAAGTCAAAGAAAAAAAGGGAAAAGAAAGCAGTAAGAAAATGAAGACGAGTAGAAGCAAATCAAACCTGAAAGATCTTAGACACTTCAAAAGCCCAACATGGTCCTGGCTTTCTGTATCTACTTCTCATAGCTCCCTGCAAAAACCAGGGGGAAAAAACCGTCAAGTTCCAAAATCTGAAAATTTGAGCAGAGGTCCCTAACATCCTTCCAGTCTTTCTGCATTCAATTTTTAAAAAGACTGATTTTTTTTGGCAGAAATTTTAATTGTTACTTTTATCACCGAAATCTAAACGGCCCCAAAAGTAGCATTTCATATTGAGAATTAGATACAGAATCTCCCAAAGGGCTTGAGAGTCAGCACCTCACACACACACACCAATAAAGGGCAGAGAGAAGAAAAAAAATAGATAACTGGGTTCCTTTTATATAACCAGTGAATTTTAATTCAAAATAAGCTGAGGACCTGGAAGAGAAGGAAATCATAATCCTAGAACTTAGAGCATATGGCTTGAATAAAAAAGAACATCCTCAAAACACTTCCTATTATACACTGAAGACATTACAGAGGATTCTTTATATCCCTCTTCAAAGTTTTAGCATTGTGGCCACATCAGCATCTGAACTTTGATCCAGTGACACCTCCAATATATTACTGAGCGTAATTAAAGATAGAAAGTGGAACATGACCATGGCAGTGATGGCAGCATCATGATTTAAACCATACTATCTGAATTCAAACCTCCTGGGAGTGGGGAGGGTTGTCTATCAACTTCTCGCGGTCCCTTGTAGTCCTAGATTCCTAAAACTCATGTGAAAAGGAAAAATAAAAATGATTTGAAGAGCAGAATGTTTAGGTAAACAGAGTAACTAAGTAACCAAATGAATCAGTCAAAAATATACCGATCAGCTGCTAAGCTGGTGACTCATTCACAAACTCAAATTGCTACCACTAGGTAACCGATAGACATCACTTACGATCCTTGGCTATGTTGACCCTTGTCAATCAAGCTTTGGACTAACTCATAGTTAATATGTTTGAATGATTAAATATACAATGTTGGGCCAATATGTGCTTTAACTTTGGTGCTAATTAGAGAGGATACACAAAACCTCAGAACCTTAAAAAAGCAAAGTCGAAGCATGAGTCACTCTGTCGACCAAAGGGCTCCACAGCTCTCGCAAAGTGAGATCTTGATGACATTTTAGGTAATTATTACACTTCTTTGTCTCCCAATTCCCATGACCATGATGGGTCAGATCAAATTATTAACAGAACATATCTGTCATGCAAAAGAAGATGCTATTAAGTGTGAAGGAGAGAGGGGAAAGGAATGAAAGAAAAAGGCAGCATGAATGGAAGGGTACGCCTCTTCCAGCTCTCATTCTACTACTGGGTTGGCCAAAAAGTTCATTTGTTTTTTTCCATAAGATGGCTCTAGTACGCTTAGCTTAACTTCATTCAAAACAATTTTGTTGGACTGTACTGTGACAGCTGCCATATCAGTGTGCATTAAAAAGAACGTATTATGCTTTATTATTTCAAGAAAAGGAAAAATGCAACTGAAATGTAAAACAAAAAAAGATTTGTGCAGTGTATGGAGAAGGTGCTGTGACCGATAGACCATGTCAAAAGTGGTCTGCGAAGGTCTGTGCTGGAGATTCTCGCTGGATGATGCTCCACAGTTGGGTAGACCAGTGGAAGTTGACAGCGATCAAATCGAGACATTTAATTGAGAACAAAGTTCTACCATGTGGGAGACAGCCAACATAGTCAGACATACTCAAAATATCCAAATCAATAAGGTTATTGGTGAAAATGAAAAACATCTTTAATTTTATAGTAAAAACTATCCAGACTTTTTGGCCAACCCAGTACCTATTTCCTAACACCTAACTACTCCCTCAACCCCAGGTCAATTTTCCTAAGGCCTGGGATGAGCCATAGACAGTAAGGCAATGGCAGCAAGAAGTACTGCACTTCCTGTATCAACAAACAGGAAAAACCCACGTACCTTCCCCACCCCCCCACCCTTTCCTTAATCCCAAACTCAAATGCCACATGAATTGCACGCACTGCTCACTGCCCCATCTACTAGGCTATCTCCCTTCAGGAGACTTCTGAAGCTCATTCTGTGTTGACAGATAGTCTTTTGCAAATATGTGCTTTCTTGAAAAGAAAAGACCATTACCAAACTCCTCTGTGTCAGCTGTAGTGTTGATTTCTTACACTTTATAGGCCTTTAGTTCAATACATCACCAAGATGAGGTCTGGGTTGAAATTTATTTTCCTGTCATTTGTGAATAAAAATCAGTTAAGCAGGTAAGTGTAAACAAAATCACAGAATATTAAGAAGATATGCTATTTTTAAAACATTTTAATTCTACAAACGCATGTAACAAATATTAATTAGGAAAAAGTTTTTATTATAATAGGCTTTAAAAGGCAGAAGTCAAGGTTATGACAAGTTGAAAGTAAAGTATAAATTTGAAAGCAAGTTAATTTCATTTTCTAAAACATTCTGTGATTTCTATTTTTCACTTTTCAGATTGAGACAGTTTTATGATAAAGGCATTAGGAATAAAACCACAATTCTTGTGATTATCTAAAATGCAAAATGTTTTTAACTATTTTTTCTGAAGTAGGGAGAAACATCCAGCAGATATTTATGAAACAAAGAAGGAATCAGAGTTTCAAAGCCAAGTTACAAGAAGTGCTACCCTTGTGTACTCCGCCTAGAACACAGACAATAGCCTCTAAAACATGTGTTTCAGGGAAAATAAATATTCCACAACACATATGGCAAGACTTCTTTGAGTCCTGCCTCCTTTGTTCTTCTTAAGACTCAGTTTCCCATATTACTGTGTTTAAAAGCTCTTTCTTCGATGGTTCAGTAAAGAATAAACAGACTTTCGTGAAGTTAAAGTGGTTAAACAATCTCTGAATAGGATACTGACATTGCCTTTTATTCTTTCTTTCACAGAGAGGTTTGATGAATTTTCTTTGGCAACCCTCTTCAATCTTCTTATAACCAAGAGGAGTGCCTCCTCACTCTAATCGTAAGTGCTGCATCGCACTAAAAAAAACCCACAAACACACTGGACCCGAACCATCACAAAACAAACCATCTTGGGAGCAGAATTGAAAAAGAACATGTTCTTAAATTCTCATGGACTCTCTTCTCTGGCTAATATTGCCACTCAACCACCACCACCACCACCACAGCCATGCCCCCACCACCCTGCCTTGAAGGAACTGCTTTAAATTTCTTTTAGTGCAGCAAGCAATAGCTTGTAAAAGGATGCAAACCAGCTGAAACATTTGACAGAGAGTGTTAAATACCAGGGAATTCCTATCAACTATTTTACTTTAAAAGGTACTTTGATGTTGGCTATCTTTCATGTACCTCTTTCATGGCACATTAATAAAGAAAACGAAGCCGAAGTAAATCAAGTCCCAAGGTCACATCTAGAATTACAGCACTGTAGGTACCTGATGAAATACGGATTAATCCTGCGTGAGCAGTGAATAAATAAAAGCACCTCTCCCCACCAATCAGGCAAGTTTTACAAGTGCTTCTGAACTTTATTCTTCAACTAGACCTGAGACATCTTTAATCCCCTGTGCGCCTACACCTAATTATCATAATGTGAACCCAAATGTTAGGATCTCTTCAAAATGCAAGTGCTGTGAAGCGGAAAAGTAATGGGAATTAAGCTGGGTGTCACCTTAGACATGTACGGATGTGGAGAACTTGAAAGTGGTATTTCAATGAGTTAGGAGAGCATAATACCAAGATTTAGCCACAAAAAATACACTGGAATCAAAAGATTTCCCCCCTAAAAAAAATATATATATATATATATATTTATATATCGCATAAATATATATATCGCAAATAAGGTGGATTCAAGAACTCCTTTCTGCATTTCTCAAATTCTGGCCGGAGAATCTTCAAGTCCAATATAAGCAAATGAAAAGGATCTCAACAGCAAAGGGTTCTAGCAATGTTGCATTCTTCTAATGCAACTGGAGAGACGGAAGCGGAGTGATTTTGTACAGCCCAAACAGCTCTAATTAAAAAGAAAAACAGCACTTAAATGTTCCCCAATAATCAACTGAACACACTTTTAAAGGTTTGGGCCAAAGATGAGAAAAAACAGCAAGCTATGTAATGCCTAAGAAAAGAGGAAAATATGACTAAGAGCAGACCAAAGAGTTAACTCTCAAGGTAGAACTTATTCCATTAGAAATATGTTGATAGTGTAGTCTTATCCTTTACACATCCAATTTATTCTAGGAACCATGATCAAAAAAGAGCTGAAATTACAGCCTATAAATATTGATACGTTCATCTTGCATTCACTACATGTCTGTGTGCACTACAACACAGAATTCAGCAATAAATCCAGACTGCACTGCGGGCCCTAACCAGACGGTTAAAGTCCCAATGATCTACCTACAACCCTATAATATGGCTCCGAAATTCACCAAGTACACTGCTTATGAGAAGGTCTACGTATCATTATTCCACCTACCTATTTATAAGCATTAGAATGTTAAAAACTATTTTGCACTAAACTGAAGCCTCTATGACAGCAAATACTATTTATCTGATGCACGTTTTAAGAAACAGCATCACTATAAACATGAAATTGGCTAACTGCACTCTACCTTCCAGAGCACATTAAAATGTGCGTTTGCAGGAGGCTCTGGGAGGACCTAAGACTGCACGTGCACAAGCTGACACGGACAAAAAACTGGAAAGCCATTGTTCAAAATAAGGCACTGTTTCTCCCGTTTCTAAAGGTTATCAAAAACACTCATAAAAGCCCAAAGTTCATCAATTGTTACCTTAATGCTGAACACATTGTTGTTTAATTTATATTTTAGGTTATTTTATAGCAAATACACTTGTCTAAACAGAACATCTGTTTTGGTTATAATATACTGTATCTTTGGCAAGAACTTGTAATAAAACTAACAAAAACAATCAAGAATCTTTATTGGATCTGGCAACAAAAGCAGATTTATAACCAAAACCTTAAGACGAGAAATGACCATCACTGGGCTCTGGGCCAGTTCTAATCTAAGTCAATAAACAAAGATCTGCAAGAGGGGCTGCAGTTAGAGGGGGCTGGGGGGCAGGCTGGGGGAACTCCTGCAGATGCTTAAATTGGACTTAGGGATACAGAAACACATGGGTTACAAATCTGGTAAAACATTTTATTTTGATCAGAAACTGTCACACTGAACCCGAATCCACACACACACACACACACACACACACACACACACACACACACAATTATTCATTCCTATGCCTCCTTTTCAACATATCTCATTATGGTCTATTTAAAAATATATTTAAAAATATTCTGGCTGGTTCAAAAAATAAATATAAATTATATTGATATAAAAAGTGTTATTTTAAAATTTATTTAATGTCACAAACATCCCAGAAAAGCAGCCTTATCAACCAGGAACTAGTGTTTACAACGGTCACAGAAAGGGAGTGAGGAATTTCAACAGGTGAAAGGCGACAAAATGCTAGACCATCACAGCGCACTGTCTCAAGCCCTCACTGCAGAAAGAAGTGAGGCAAATACTGTATCATCTTACCTTGTTATTAAGCATAATAGTCAAACTGACATCCAAAAAATAATCGAGGTTGCCCTAAGTTCCAAGGCTAATTCACGGCCTTCATCACTACTAGAAACTGCAGAAGGAGGAGACAGATGTTTAAATGCAAAGAAACTGATTTTACATTCCATATGTAAGATGGAAATTATTGCAATAGTCAGAAATAAATAACAGCAATTTTAACTTCACAACATAATAAGCTTTATACAGAGCCAGATACATATTAAGTTGTATAGCTAAGCTTAACAACGGTTAAGAACTAAATTTCTTTAAACCAAAAGAAATTAGGTCCAGGTGGTTCAGGACATGGGCAATCTGCTCCAGGTTACTGAGGCAGAATCTTCCTCAGTCAGGTTTCAAGGAAACCCCAGAAATCACTCCATCAAAATCTCTAGTGAAAATTCCTTCTAGCATCACAAAACTCTTTATCCTTGTTATAGTAAAGTTCATCTTGTTAGGTTAGATCCAACAACTCAAGTATTTCAAAATATTTTCTTACCCTGACCCTAATAAACCTCAATGTCCTTGCAAAGCATGCCTCCAAACCTTCTGAATTGCTAATTCAACATTAACTAATGCAGCGTTTGCAGCATGCCCCTAGAGATCTCACGCCAGACATCATTCCATTAGGTAATCAACATCTTTTTGGTAACAACCTAAGCAAATCTCTTAATTCTACAGTTTCTCCATAAGAGTGTCAAGAAACTATCAAAAGATATACTAAAATCTAGATGTATCTACCAGTCTAGTGTTCGTAACAAAAATGAAATGGGATAAGACCAAAATGTTAATTTATGAGAAACCCATGCCAGCCCTGTCTGGGTGGCTCAGCTGGTTGGAGTGTTGGCCTGCACACCAAAAGGTTGTGGGTTCAATCCCTGGCCAGAGCAAGTACAGGAGGCAACCAAGCAATGTTTCTCCCTCACATCAATGATTCTCTCTTGCTTTCTTCCTGTCTCTCTGTCTCTGTCTCTCTCTCTAAAATCACTAAACATATATCCTTGGGTGAAGATTAAAAAAAAAAAAAACAGGTATGTGACACAGGACTTGTATTCAGAATATAAACTACTCTTACTTGATGACAGGAGAAAAAATAATCCAATTTTTTAAGTGGGAAGAATATTTAGACAGATATTTTACCAAAGAAGACATATAATGGCAAAAAAGCAAACGAAGATGCTCAACCTCATTAATTGCTAGGAAATGTATTTAAAACCTCAATGAGCTATCACTGTACATCCCCAGGACAGCTACATTTAAATGACCGACCATACCAAGCAGACATAAAAGTACAAGGTGAAGCAGCAAGTGCTGAGGTAGAAGCTGTAGCAAGTTTTCTAGAAGATCAAGCTAAGGTAGTTAATGAAGGTGGCTATGCTCAACAACAGATTTTCAGCCCACACAAAACAACCTTGTATTGGAAGAAGATCCCATCTACAACACTCATTACTAGGGAGGAGAAGTCAAAGCCTGGCTTCAGAGCTCAAAGGACAGGCTGACTCTCTGGTGAGGGACTAACGCAGCTGTGACTTTAAGTTGAAGCCGACGCTCATTAACCATCCTCAAACTCTGAGAGCCCTTAAAAATGATGCCAAATCTACCCTGCCTGTCCTCTATAAATGGAACAACAAGTCCTGGACGATAGCACGTCCATTTACAACATGGTTTACTGAATATTTTAAGCCCATTATTGAGACCTACTGATCAGAAAAAATATTCCTTTCAAATTATCACATCTACAGAAAAACCGTTCCTCAAAGGAAGCGTTAATAGATGTGACAAATTTCATGTTGTCTTATTTTAAGAAATTGCCACAACCACAGTCAGCAGCCATCGATGTCGAGGCAAGGCCCTCTACGAGCAAAAGGATTATGACTTACCGAAGGCTCAGGTGATGGTTAGCATTTTTCAGGACTACAGTTTTTTTTAATTAAGGTGTGTACAGTGTTTTTTTAGGAATGCTATTGCACACTCAACAGACTACAGTGTTGTGGAAACAATATTCACTTTATCATGGTGGTCTGGAACCAAACCTGCAATATCTCCAGGAGATGCCTGTACCTACAGTACAATACTTTTAAATATGCTCTAAAATATAAATAACATCTTAGGTAATAGTATATCCTATCACTTAGCTATACTTTTAAATCAATCAATAGTACTATTATTCTTTAAAGAAATCGTTGTTTTTTTTTTTAATTTTAAGACAAAAGACTTCCACTAGCTTCACTATTAGGCATTATCACAAATGAGTTAGACCTTTGAGGCTCAAGCTAGTCCCTTCAATTCAGTTAGACTCTGGAAAGCACATCAACTTATTCCAAGCAATTAAGTTATGGTTATTTAAATTGTATTTTCCTTCTAGTAAATGGGTACCCTATTGTAATGAAAGAAGAGGTCCAATGTGTATTCACAGACATCTAGCACAAACCCTCATTTCTAATGAGATGTGACTATCCACTTGTCCTTCAGTGGCCAAGCCCCTTGGCCACTGAAAACCACACCCCCAACCTTCTACTGCAGATCCCCTTCCCTTTTCTCATTCTTTTCTTATACGCATACCACACCTTCTTGTTCCATTCTGTTTTCTAATTCTTTCACTATCCTAATGAACAAGGTAATTAGGAAGCAAAATTAATTTCTTTTCTTCATTTGCCTGCTCAAAGCCATTTATGTATTGTAGCTTTCAGAGCAGAAACACTAAGCACAGGAACTGAATTAACAGCACAAAATTTTCTTTTCCCTTTTCTGCTTCCAGGTTCTAAGTGATCTCAGGTATCTATGATTCTCCAGAATGCATTCAGTGCTGTGATTTCTGGCAATGTTTCCACTCAGCATAAATCATGACAGTTGTAGCTGAAATACAGGCAGTAAATAGTAAAGATTACTTTTAATTCTTTTATAGTTCATTAAATAAACAGATAACTCTAAGCAGGCAATATTTCCATTTCAGAAATCACTTATCTTTGGAAAAATATAAATCTATAATCTGCCAAGTGTAAATTTCAGTATAATGGAAAAGTAGAGAAAATAGTAAGTTCTAGATTTACCAAAGCATTAGGCAGAAGGGAAATATTCCGTAATTGCAGCACACAGTAATTCTGGTCAATAGTCTTGAAAAGAATTGTCTCACTAAAAATACGACTGACCCTTGAACAACATGAGTGTGAACTACACAGGTCCATTTATATTGGATTTTTTTCAATAAACACCTGCACTGTTTTCGATCCATGACTGGGAATGTGCAAATGCCGGGGACCAACTTTCTGCATTGATCTATGTCGTGTTACATAGAGAACCTGAGCATCGACTGATTTTGGTATTTGCAAGGGTCTTGGAACCAATCCCATGTGGATAGTGGGGGACAGTTAGGTTTTTAGGGAGTCAAATGTTACATGTGAATTTTCAGCTGTGTAAGGGTTAGAGACCCTAAACCCTGTGTTGTTCCCCTTCTAGACTAATGAAAATAGTTCTGTACTATGGTTGAGAAACAAAATTAACATTAAAAAAAAAGTGCTCCTTTATACAGAGATAAAGTAATGTAATAAAGTAATTCTTAATAGAAACACACAAAAAGAGATAAATACAAAAGAAAGTTTCAATATTTAATATATGATAATTATAAAGAAAACTTCAAAATGCTGCTGAAAGCAAAAGCAGTCCCCATTTTCATGATAAAGGGAACTGAAGCTCAGAGAGGCAGAGTAACTCTTACAAACTTACGTAACTGGTAAATAGTAACAACAAAAGTGCCCACATCTGTCCCAGGCCAAGGCTCTCTTCCTCTCTCTACTACAATCGCTGCCGCAAGTTCAATAAAGGGACACTCTATCAGTACCTTCAGATGAAATTTAAGAAGTCTTCACTATTTAATATTTCTAATGATTTGAAAGTTCTATTTATAATGAGTACAAAAGTACCCAAGATATTGATATCAAATTAAAGCAAATCAATTAAAAAGAAATCATAGTATTTGCCTGATATAAACTGAATCAGCTATGTCAGATTCTTGTGTTAGATTCTCAAAAGCACTGGGTGCACATGTGCAGTTCCTAGAACAGGGAAAACCCACAGTAATCTCCAAACCAACCTGAACAAGAAGAAACAAGAGGGAGAGGGAAAGGCTGAGGTGGCCTTTCAATGTGGTGCTTTCCTGAACCATGGTCCCATGGCTCCTGCAGTTTCTCTTGTAATTCCCTTCGGTCACCCTAAGTTTGTTTTCCGATATCTTGATCACACTCTCGGCACACAAAATACTACACTAAATACAAGGCCCCTCTTTTCTGCCCTTCCTTAATGGGTCACAGAACTCTCCTTCCTGTGTGGGTTGTTGGTTTTGGTTTTGTTCTGCTGACGGTGTCAGTAGTCACACACTCATTAGCTGAGTAAACTTCGTTATTAGATTTCTCAGAAAGCAGTGGGAGATTACTTTTGTGTGTTCTCCCCTAGATATCGGACCTTTATAACTATCTTATCCCCTAGAATTAAACCCTTTAGGAATTAATATTGTACAATAGCTTGGAAAAGGTAAGCACGGCTATTTGAGTTCCAAAGGGAAAGTGAGAAAACAACAGTAAATAAAAGGAGAACCACTACAGGGACAAGAATGGACAAATGGGTCGTGTGCATCCCAAGCTATTTAGAAGTTAAATGTACGCCCACATAAAATGAAAGCTTGTGATAAAGAGATAAATGAGAAAGGAACTTCAGAAATGCTTGTAATTTGTGATACTTAACCTGGGCTCTCAGTTCTGAAGGCCAATGATTCATAGGCATCAAAACTTGGGGAGAAGGCGGCTAAGTTATATCCAGTCCTGCTTATCAGTCTGTAAAGAGCCCTGGCACAGTGTAAAGCCGGGGAAGTCCCATGAAACCATGTAAGCCCTAACTTGCTGCTTCCGTGAGAAGCTTCAGGACACTGAAACTCAAAATTCTGCCAACGACAGACACTTTACATTGTACCAGGAAGTTCTTGTAAACAGCAAGAGGTAATCTGGGGGGAACGAGATGTGTATCTTTTCAAAAAGGTGGGTGGGGGCGAAAACATCACAGAAGGAATTGAGTTCTCTTGCCTTTCAAGGAAAACAAACATTCCGAACATCCTTACCAGTAAACAACATCCAGGGGTGCAAAGTAATTTTTCATTATCAGGTCAGCAAAGTAAGCTTCTGTTTCCCGGCAGGCAGTTCCATTTCCAATCACCACTGTGCTGCAGCTTCAAGGGAGAAACAGGAGGAGACACTGGATGAGCTCAAGGCATGCTTCTAAATCAATCAGAAGAGAAGGTACAGAATGTACAAGTACTATTGTACAATGCTCATGCTCTCCCATCTATCCAAGCGACTCGCCGCTGTCTCACAAGGGAGACAGATATATGTAAAATAGGAAAAACTGCCTCTTCATTTGGAATCGCAGTCAGTGGAGAAAGATTTTACTGTCTCATACTTCAAGAACACTCAGTTTTCTTCCCAGCTAGCAGGAACCAAATTTAGTAATGGTTAAGTGGATTCTAAGTCATAATAAAGACACTATGGCTGAATTATGTGATAGGTTGTCAAATAATATCTGAAGCTTCTAACTACTATCACATCCATTCTTCAGATCCATGAGGAAGGAAGGAAAGAGGAAGGAAGGGAGGGAGGGAGGGAGGGAGGGAGAAGGTACAGGCCCAAACAGAAAACTTGAATGCTCACTTTGCTCACATCACCCCCTTTGCACAGTGAAGGTGGCCGAGGAGCAGAGGAGAGCCCCTCTGGAGCCTCCAGAGGCAGAGCTCCCCAGCCGCGTGCCCCAGCAGTGTTTTATGTGGCTCCTTCTCCCTCCCCAAGGCGCTCCCCGTGATCCCTCCCTCCAAACTGTGGGCTTCAAAGGTATCTCTGATTGGCTGAGCAACTGAAGTCCTCCAAAGGTTACTTATTTTCATACTTGAAATTCAGCAAAAGCCTCTTTATTTTCTCTGCCTCTTGGAAGCCCCGTCCACAATGCAAGTAAACCACATCAGTATGAAGTATCTGACCTTAGGAAAAAATGAAAAAGAATAAGCCAATTTATAAGACATTACAAAACCTAACACACCAATGATTTCAGCCAGTTAAAACAGAAAAGGGAACTGGCTTGTCTTTTACAATGCAATCTGAATCATCCATGTTCACTGAATCAGATTTTCCCTAAGCACTAGGAAGTTTTGTTCCTTCCGAAGTTATAAGGACTCTATTTTGCTACATAAATCCATTATTAATTTTCAATAATACTCAACATCAATAACAGTAAAAACTAA
>VMDR010012383.1:0-26684 GCA_007922815.1 Macrotus californicus | reverse complement strand
AACTTATGATACTGTCTTGCAATATGATATGACCCAAATAGACCTTGTCACAAGGACTTGGGAGAGATGAGTGAGGGACTGACATTTGGGGCAAAATTTAAGTGGGCACCAAGAAAACCTCAATAAATAAGATAAATAATATATTGATCAATTACTTTTAAAAATCAAAACTGTTTCAAAAATTCATTATCAGCAATGTATCAAAATTTTGTAAAGACAGAATCAAGTCGCAAAGCTTTCTGGAATTATTCTTTGAAATAAAATATTTTAAAAAAGTACCACAATTACTGGCAGTCTCCCCAATAAACCCAGGGATTCTTGTGGAGCCTTACATTCTCTGAGGCCTCACCTCCCAAAAGGAACTCTTGCTCAGTTGTCAAAGACTTCTAGCCATCTCATCACCACTCTAAACAGCTTTGTTCTTAACATGGACACAGTGCCTTCTTCTTTAGTTCTCAAGGCACTGCTAATCCAAGACTGTTAGGCATAAAAAAGAGTTGGGAAATAATTGACGGAGAATATAACATGGAAGGGGAAACACCCTAAGATTCATTACAAAAAATCATTGTGCTAAAATTCCACAGTAGTAAGATCAGAGAAGTCAGCATTCATGCTGCCTGTCACTACCAGAACCAATAAGTAGAGACAAGGACTGAATCTTTATGGATGCTTTATTCTGATGGCCAGTGATCTGAGAAGAAAACAAGCAGAAAATGGTTTCTAAGAAGAAAAAAACCTTAAAAACCTTCTTATCTCATCTCAAACCAACCATTTTTAGAAGGAGAAGAAAAGTATAGGTAAAAGGTTTGGAACAGAGGAAAAGTAGGTAAGGGATTTGAAATTCAGGGAAAAAATTAATCAGATAAAAGTTGCAGTCAGGCAATCACCCTAGCATTCTTTCATCTGTTGACTGGTGATTCTTTATCTGCATCCTGGGTGATGGACATCTCTCCCTGGAGCACAATGGCTTAGATACCATCTTGATCGCTAGCAGTTCCTCGGGGAAACAAAGCTCAAATTGCTTATGGCTCTCCTGGAGTCAGAGTGGGTCCAGTCACCCCAGTTCCTAGAACAACAGCTTTCTACATGTATTACTCAGCTTATTAAATACAATTTAAAACTAAAATTTTCCAACTCAGGTTCCCCCATCAATAGCACCTGCCAGTCATAATAACTTCTCCTTAGATTGTCCAGATGCCAAGTTGCTACTCCCTACTGAGCTTTCTTACCTGTCACACGTCTTTCCTGAGCTCAGCATTTAGCAGTCTTCCTTCTCCACCCATTTCAGTTTAAGTTATCATAGAAAAACTAAAAAGCCTCACTGCCTTGCTATGTAAAGTGTTGGATTGGCCAAAAAGTTAGTTTTTTTTTTCTGTAAGATGTCTCTAGCAGTGTCACTGTGCAGACTGGGCTTGTCACCTTTCTACTGACCCAATGATTTATGTTGAATGAAACAGGTATTTATTAACAGGGTTCCAATTTTGTTTGGGGGGGGGGAGCTGAATGCACTCCTGCTCTGAGCCCTTCTCTCCCATGAGACCCAGAAATTCTCCTGCTCCCCAAAATACTACAAGCCAAAACTATGCCCAGAAGTTCCCCATTTCCTTATCTGTCCTTAAGCTGGTCATGCAAACAGACCTCCATCCTCTCTGGCATGTGTACTTGTGGGTTTCAGAGTTGCCATCTTCTCGCAGCAGTTCTCTCCTTCAGGATCTGGGGTGTGCTGCTCCCAGTTTCCACACAGTGGTCCAGGACCATGTGTAGTGCATAGTGTCCCAGAAACTGGAGCCCAGGGAGGAACATGTCCCAGCGTGGGACCCTGCCTCTAGGAGTGGGCTCCATCCTCTGTGGGGTCTAAGCCCCTGGTAGGCCCAGCATCTCCTGAACCCGCAAGCACTCCTGTCCCTCTAGGAGCAGGGACAGAGGCCCAGAACGTCCAAATACCAAAAGCCCAGAGAGAGAGCTTTCACCAAGTTCCAAAGCAAGAGAGTGATTTCTCCATCCCAAGCTCCTGTACCAAAAGAATGAATGAGAGCGAGAGAGACCAGAGAGAGAGAGAGAGAGAGAGAGAGAACGAGCACCTTTCCACCCTTTACTTTAAAGGGTTCTCCTGAAATCCCACATAAGCAGGAAGCCAGTGGGAGTGTCCAGCTTTTCCTATGGTACATCAGTGTCCACCATTATTGTCAGCTTCTCAGTGTCTTTTGGCTGTCATCTTTAGTCAGGACAACTGTTTCCCAGCCACACAAAGGCACACAGGCATCTTTTTGTCCAGGGTAGGGCATGTGCCCCCTGCCCCAGCTCACACAGGTGATGTATGAGCTTCCCCACCCCTGGCTCTGTCAGGGCTCTGTCATGAGTAACTCCACTGGCACAGATTGATAGCCACATTGTCTTTGTTTACCGAAACAGCCTCCTTCCAGAGCCCCTCCCTTCAGGAAGACTGGGGCTTTGGTAATTTGCCTTTGTTATGCAAATATACCCTAAACACTGTGCCTTCTGCTCCATGGGCTCCTCCCTGCCTTGGAGAAGGCACAGTATTTTTAATCTGCTGCCTTGGCAGCCTACCCCCCACCATCCCCTCACTACTCCCTGCCACCCCTCCCCAGCCTCTTTGCAGGATCGGGGGGATTTCTGCTGGACTTGGGGACTCTCTTTTCCAGGGACCTCTGGTCTGACCTACCCTGATATAGCAGCAGTTAGTTGTGTTTAACTTCTTTCTAAACAATTTTGTTAGATTGTATTGTGACAGCTGTCATATCAGCATGCATTTAAAACAAACATCAAAATTGGTGAATTTTTGTGTAGCCATTTTAATATTGAAAATGGAAGAAACTACACATTTTCAACATATTATGCTTTATTATTTCAAAAAAAGTAAAAACGCAACTGAAATGCAAAAGAAAAAGATTTGTGGAGTGTACGGAGAAGGAGCTGGGGCTGCCTGAACCTGTCAAAGGTGGCCTGAGAAGGTTCATGCTGGAGATTTCTCATTGGGTGATGCGTCAAGGTCAGGTAGACCAGTTGAAGTTGATCGCAATCAAATTGAGACATTGAGAACAATCAGCGTCTGCCACGTGGGAGACAGCCAACATACTCAACATACCCAAATCAATAGTTATTGGTGAAAATGAAAAATGTGTCTTTTATTTTATGGAAAAAAACTAAATGAACTTTTTGGCCAAGGCAACAAACACTCAGAAATACTGGCTTTTTTTTTTTTTTTTAATCAGATACTGCGAATTCTTCCCTCATCTGTATCCCCTAGCACTTCAGAGGTTGCTGGCCTGATTTCCAACTGCCAACAACTGCATTCACACCTGGCTACAAAAGTGTGTTTGGTTCACGGAAACAGCAAATTGGAATTGCCCATAGATTAATGCCTGCTTCTCTCCCAAGCCAGTACCACTTGAATAACCAAAAGAATTGGTTGTGTAAATACCCAAATTCTGTTAGCCTTGGTGGCTTGAAGTGGATGAGTCTAGCTGCATGTTATACACCAGCTTCCAGCATGATCACGCTCAACTGACCACAGTGGTAAAGTGCCTGAGAACAGGAACTTTCTTGGCCATCCTTTCTCCCCATCTTGTTTTTCTGTAACCCTGCCAATACTCCCTAGGATTACCTCCCAAATCAACTTCGCGTACTCCGTACCCAAATCCCCGTTTCAGAGAACACTTCCTAAAACAGTGTTTATAACCAAAAGAGCTTCTAACCTGGCCCTAAGGCTATAGCTTTACAAAGAACAAGCCGAGCTTTGGAATCAGTTTGTCTTTATAATTGCTTCAATATTGGTGGGTTAAATCTCATGTTAGATTAATTTTCCACCAACACTTCCATAAGCAGAAGGAGAGAAGAGGTTGGGAAGGGTCTGAAAGAGGTTTTATTCTCCTGCTATCGAAAGAAAATTCCAAAGGATGCAGCTCTTTTTATCTTTTTCATTTCACTTAAATTCTAGTATGGATACACCAGGATCTTTCCCCCCGCTGTTTCCCATTTCTATTTTCATTGACCCATATGTCACTAACATATTTTTTATTATCACTTTTTATCATGTGTTCAGAAATTGTATATAATTTACAATTTTACCTCTGATTTCTGTCCCAACCACCCTCATTTTTATTTTCTTGTCTAGTCTTACACTTTTATTTTTAAGGTGAACTGAAAAATAATTGTAAAATTTAAGGAAAAAATGACTGCTAGGATCTGCAATAAAATTGAATTAAACATAAAAATTAAGAAGAATTTAGTCTTTGAAAATTCTTTTTCCACTTTGGAACATGGTGTGTCACTCCATTAATTTCAGACTCCTTTCATGTCTCTCAGTAAAACATGGGTTATTGTTTCAAATAATAAAGCACATTTTAGTTATTGCAAATATGAAGTTCATTTGGCCGCAAATAAGAAGCACATATTTCTTAAAGTGAAATGAGACCTAGAGCTAAAAATAAATAAAGGTTGAAAAAAAGGTGGTTTCTTTTTATAGAGAATTCAATCCCAACACGGTACGATGAAATGGATACTTGCTCCAAGTGCAGTGATCTCTTTTAGTTTACAGATAAAAGTTCAAAAAGTTTTAATTCAAAAAAGGCTTCCAGCATGCAGGCAGTTTTTACATCTTCAATGTACTTTAATAACATTAAAGGTCTGCAACCTTTGATTTCAGACTGCACCAGTGCAGACAATATAACAGTAACGCCATGACTGACATTTTTGATTTTTGAAATTTCATATTTGCATAGACCCCCTTCCCCAAAATGACTTGAAAAGCTTGGAACAAAGGATATGTGTGTGGAGGTTAATTAAACCAGAATCAAGAAAAGAAGAAAGAAGCATTTATTTCCTTTCCCACAGACAATCTATTTAGGCCCAGCCTTATATTGTTTAGGTACTTTTAGATTCTGAGGCAAGTACCACGTGATTTGACTGTTTTAAGCACAAGACTGCGCTATACCTTACAGAGATCACTAACTGTAGAAGACATATGGACCCTGGAAAACAGAGGGTGATGCAGTGAACTTATGAGAACTTCAAGTGGCAAGTTTTGCTCTCATCTGTTAAGGGAAATGGACTTCAAAAGCTGCCTTTGCCTTTAACTCCCTGGAAGATCTTGGCCAAATGACTCAGCCTCTCTGGGCCTCTAGTTTTTGCAACTACAAGTTATAAATAATCTTCCAGCTCTCAAATTTTCCATCTAAAATTGCATTCTGGCTAGCTAAATCTGGGTGACTTTCTAAATCCTTTGGGTTTACTCATGTTTACTCGCTTATAGCAAACCAGAAACTGTACATATTTTTAACACCTTTATTGAACTATGATTTACATAGCATAATTCATATCACTCATTTAAGTGTACAGGTCAATGGTACTTTTAGTTAAAATTCTTAATCACTTCCCCAATTTGGGTAAAGTAGAAAGGGTTGCTTAGACCATAAATTCCTTTTATTAAATAGGCAGCAAGTTGAGTTTAGTAAACCTGTTGGTAGATGAGAAGTTCCCTCAAGTCACATTTTCTCAATGTCCTTTCAACATTTTTTAAAATTATTTTTTATTGAATTTTTGGGGGTGAAATCGGTTAATACAATTATATAGGTTTCAGGTGTACAATGCTACATTACAACATCTGTATATTGTATTGTGTATTTACCAACTCAAGAAAAGTCTCCTTCCATCACTATTTGAGATGTTTCAAATAAAACTTTATTTTAAAACACTTATAAAACTTTATTTTATTTGAAACATCTCAAATTCCTGTGATACCAGATATAATATGCAAATATAAATCTAAAAACATTTTAGAGACAAATGAAGCATACTTTGGGGATTCACAGTCTGCCCAAGACATTGCGATAGGCAAACCACTTTCAGATAATAGAGATCCACAGACAGGTCTTATGGCTCCACATCAAAACCACAAAAGATACAGACATAGAGCTGACCTGATGCTACCCCACCTTTGCTGTGTGATCTTTGGAAAGTTCTCTGTGCCTTTGTTTTCCCATGTTTGATAAAATGCAAACAATTATAATACAACCTCTATCATTGTGATCTTAATAGACATTTTTATTAAATAAATATCATATGAAATTAATATTAACCACCCTCCAAAGTTAAATTATAAACTTCAGATAACATAAAATGTATGTGTTGTGATGAAAACCAGTGGCCATGATTGGACTTTTATCCTACTATGATCATAGAAAAGGGTTAGAAAAATAAGGTGCTTGGTGGTTAAATTACAATCAAAGCCAAAGATTCATATTCTTAATTTGAGAGTAATTTATAAACAAATGCTTCCAGTTATTTCTGTGGTAATTTTTTATAGTATTTATTTAAACCCCCATGTACAAGATGGCTCTGACATACTATATAGAGTGGAAGTCAAATTGAATTTCATGGCTGATCTACATGACCTGCTAAATTCCATGTTTGATGGCTTTGCACTTATGACACAAAATATTGTTTTAACATGATTTTTGTCTAGTGTCTTCCCACACTGAAGTCATTAGTCTGAGTCGAGATGGAGAGAGATGTCAGAGGAAGTGGGTGGTGGTGAACAGGTGAATCCTGAGCTGGTAGCTACTCCAATACAAGCTGCCAAGTTAGTAACTGCTCTCCATGCTGCAACATGGAAACCAGAAATTCAAAGGTGTTCACTGTGCATAGATTGTTTCAAAGCCATTTGTTCTGAATAATAAATGACTTCTGACGTTAGTGATCAGTATAATGAATCAAGCACCTACCACAGGCCAAACCCTAAGCAAAGTACTGTGGTGCATGCCAAGATGAATGACAGGAAGTCCCTGACTTAGAGAAGGGTGGGACATATGCATGAGTAGTGCTACTACAAGGCACACGATGAGGGGTGTGGTAGGGGGCGGGGGAGACCCACTGACTGAAGGTTCAGGAAGTCCTCTTCAAAGAGTGGCACTTTGAGCCAGTCTTTAAAGGTAGACCTTAATCACCCACCTTAGCCCAAACTAAGTCACCATGTCTAAATAAATTTTAATTAAAGGCCTTAATCATCAGTAAAAGGTTTGCCCAATTCTCTATGTATATACAAAGTAATATGAAGTCACATGCTATGTATATTACACTTATAAAAAAAACTATAATGTGATTATCAGAAAAATTAAAGCTCAAGAGTAAATGTAAAATCAGAAAAGTTACTCTCTTTTGTATAAAACATAATCCCCAGCCCTAAACATTCAGGTACAAATATTCAGGCACAAACATTATCTTATGGCTTCCAGCATATGTGATATGGGAAAAAGAGGTTGATACCTTTTTTAAATATCAAATAGTAGCTTCCCAAGTAATGAACTCCTCAGGTAATGTGAAAACCACATGCACAATCAATAGCAGAAAGTTGTAACCTGGAGCTTAATGCACTGGAAATAGTTGGGTCTCCGTTTACAGTGATTTTCTTTCTGGACCACTCAGCTTTCCTGGCACTGTCTCCAGTTCTGGGTCAGTGAGCACACCGCCCTCCAGGCGCGGCCCCGCCCTCGTTTGCCCAGGATGCCGTTGATGTATGAGACCAAATGATCAGATAATGAAGAACTGAGTGCTCAGGCTTTTCTAATTTTCACAGAAAATGAACTTTAATTCAAAACTATGCCTGGCTAATTAAACTTTCCTGTGATCTAATTTGCCCTAATTATTTCCATAAATTGAGATGTAACAGGGGTTATATAAAATTATTGTAACATAAAATTGAGTTTTAGTCTGAGTTCTAAGCTCAGATGAGGTTTCTGAATTGTTGCAACCTGTTGCTGGATGTGGATGGCATTATTTGAAATTCAGAACTATTAAGAGGAAGTAAATTCACATAAACAAAAAAGTTTTTTTTTCTCTCTCTGTGAAGCCTTAAGGTAAAGTTTCACTCCCTGAAAATACTAAAGGCTGGGGTTATACTGTATGAATAAAGCTGACCAAACAATTTTGATACAGATCCAATGAAAAACTGAGTCAACTAAATTCAATACCTTGACCATCTAATACTAACTATAAGTTAAACTACTTTCTACTTCCTGAATGGTGTACAATCTAATTATATGCTATATTGGAAAGCAATGACAGTCTCTACCAAGTTATACATTTATATCTCTGTGGCACTAGGATGGCAATTTTTGAAGAATGCCCCACACTTCCTTTTTGTTAGTGGGAAGGAAGGGAGAGGGCAACAACCTATGGGAAACATGAAATGCTCATCACAAATGGCGAACGTTAAACTGAACCAAAGAACTTTGCCCAGAGGTACAGCCAACGCTCAAAAGAAGATATGAATGAAATGAATTCACAACCTAAACTACTAAAACAAGCAAGAATTTGGACCTTAGCTAGTAGACAGTCTTCATTTTGGTAACTAGATCACTTTCTACTTATGTTGGTATAAACTTCATAACAGCAGGGGCTGCACTCCATCAACGGGAATGACTGCCATCTATAGAAGTCTTATGAAACTGCCCGCTAAAAAATTTTAAATCAATTAAATAAATATATCAAATTAAACTCATCTATATTTTTAATGCACCTCATTGTAGTTCATTATGTAAGGCCCCCATATGTTCTGTATCATTAGTGAAACATTCTCAATGGTGTAATGATGTGGTACACACACATGGGGGAAAGTGATGCGTTTTTCATTTCTTCTGCACATTTCATTACAGGGTGGAGATGCTGTAATTTTTCACTTAAGATTCCATTTTGGTGTGGGAAAGGGGAAATAGACCTAGAGCTAGAGCTGCTTCCAATTTCTCTAATTTCATAATTCACAGCAACTGATAATTTGCTGAAGATAAGTTTTCTTAACAGCCCCCTTCCCATCAGTGCTCAGGAGAGAAGGTACAGAGACTGCAGTTTCTGGCACTTGTTTTTTCCAGACAAACCAGAGATGTCTGATTCTTGAGGAAAAGGAACTCGTGCATTCACATCCACCGTTTCTCCAATGCTAATTATAGTCTGTGCTCCGGCTCCTCAAAGGGAAATTTCAGTTTATGGCAGATGGGAAAGGTAGAATCCCACACCCCCAAAGGTAGCTCCCTTGAATATTTGCTTTAGGGATGACCCATTAGAGTGTACATTTTCTTTTGCTTGATTGGTGTAAGTACAGATTTTTGACAACCTCATCAAAAATGCCTGCTCCACAGAGTAGTCTATAACTCTCTAGGATGATATGAAAGCTGTTCTATCGCAGCTTGTAATAGCTGTGCACTGATCGTAGTGCATTTTTCTTAAATGAAAGGTTACACGACACACAACAGTACAAAAGTTAAGTGTCTCCATGGGATGTTTCAGGGCTCCAGGTGTTTACAGCTTCTCCATCTTGTGGAGCCTGTTTGCCCTCTCCTTCCTCACTTACCTAGAGCAATGAAGGGGGCTTCTCATAGCCTAAGCATGAAACTGGCTGTGAAATAGCCTTCCCCCTGTGTCCCAGCCTGGCTTCATCTTGGCCCAGGTGTACAAGGCAGCTGCAACATATTGGTCTTCCTTGTACCCCCATCCCTGACCTGCACAAGAAGAGAGCCGTTCAAGAAGGAAGGTGTGTTATTACATGTTATCTTATTACAACACTCCTGCTGAGCAGGAACAGTCAAGCGGGCTCAATGAAGTGTTTCTTGGGGTGTGTGGCTGCCTCTTGTCATTTGAGACCAGACAATGTACTTCATTTTCCCTGGAGCAGGGTACCCAGAAATATGCACTTATTTCTCTCACACATTTGCAAATATCTGATCTATTTCCATTTCTTCACTTTATGTGAATTTTAATAATTATGATACTCTTTTCCTTTGAAGTGTTTATGTAGGATCAAAAGCCCTGGTCAAGGAGAGAAGAAAGAAGGAAAAAGAAGGGGGTGGAAGAGACCTCCACAAGTTGGGAGGGGAAATTGTTAAAGTAATAGCCAACAAGCCAGGAAGTCCCAGTTGTCTACTAAGTGCTTCTTGAATAGTAAGGCAGGAGGACAATGACATTGAACAGCTACTGTTTTCTGTTCAGCATCAGCTCCCTGTCTGACATTGAACTTGATGTCTACACCAAGGTCATAGCAGACCCAGTTCCTCCTGCACTCTGCAAGCTGCAATACTGGCAGGTATCTGGGGCACAGATATTCAATGGCTGTAGTATTTTGTTACAACAAGATGTGATAAAGAACAAATACTCTGGCAAGTGAGTGAGCTGGCTTCCCTAATGCCCACTCTACTACTCTGTTTTCTAAATTTCAGGCTCTGCAGTGAGAAGTGGGCACTCTAAGAAAAATAATTATAAAGGCCAAGCTGGGATGCAAGTCTACCTCTGTTTGCTGCCTCCTGTCTCTGACAGATTTCCTTTCAATTCATCCCAAGTACACAGCATCTACCATGCGATACTCTGTTTGTAGACAAATAATGACCCACATACAGCTGTGCGCATTATCTGGCAGACAGATGTTGGATCAGGGCGGGAGTGGCTGCAGCTCATGTGCAGGAAGAAAAGGAACAGTCCTTAGCGCTACTTCTCTTCTTTCTCAACAGGCTCACAATTTGAACCAGACCCTCCACTTGGTTTATCTGTGAAACGTAAGAGAGGCAGTCTCTTCACGATGTTCTCCTATTTCAGAGAGGAGTTAACCAGGTTAAAGGTTTTGGTCAGGAAATAAAACCTCTGATTCCAGACTTTAAACAGGAATGCTCTCACTTTCCCACCTCTCCATAATCACGTTCCCAGAGGACTAGGGAGTTTAGGCTGAAATTGGATGGCTGCAAGTGCTACCACCTGCTACAAGTTCATCAGTTTTTGCTGGCTTTGCAGTAGTGTTGGGTGTTCAACAGTTTCTGCAGTAAAAGATAGAGAAGAGACCAGTGGCCTTGGCCTGGGGTACCATTTTTTTTCTCGCTGGCCTGCCTCATTTTGCTGCCTGCACAGCCAGGCTGTGAGAGAGCATTGCTGTCCTCTCTCTGGCTTCCCCTCATTACCAATGCCCACAGGAGTAAGACCAATGGAGGCAGCCACAATGTCTTCCCTATCTGAGGGAGTCAGAGTGCATGAAGGTGACTCTATGTTATGTATAGATTTTCCTTTTTCATCAGCACGCAAAGGCTGGGGTGGTGAGGGAGATGACCCTAGTCTCATGAAGTTAAAACACACACACACACACACACACACACACACACACACATTTGGGGCAGTCTCAAACTGACATTTGGAATGGAAAACATAAAAATGTCTTAGGAGCCAGTCCTGAAACAGAGCACAAACAAATGGGAATGGATCTCAGCTGGAAATCTCTGGTCTTAAGAGGTTAGGAGAGGTCGGCAGAGGAGAGGGAGGAAGAGGGAGGAAAGCAGAGTTCCTGGAATCAAACAGACTAATCCTCACTGCTCCTCCTTCACCACAAAGGGCTGTGAAGGCAGGGAGGTGCCCAGTCCAAAATGTCCTGCCCCCACTTCCAGCTGCTCCCCCGGTGGGGAGATGGCCCGAACATTAGCCTGGGCAGGAGAGAGTGCACCAGAAGACAGCATCCGCTTCTCTGCTCTGCTCAAGTGTCCGGTTGTGCAGCTTACATGCAGTTACAAAGCCTGCTCCTCACCAAGGTTTGCAGCCTCCAGCAGCCTCTCCCAGTTCTAAACTGCTTCTGCTTTCATTCATCTCTGCCTTTTCACCCTGCCATTTAAACTCCAGTACATTCCTACCATCTACATCCTTCTATTCTCTGGAAGCACAACTTATGTCCTGCTCTCCATTTCAGTACTGTGCTCTAAATGGCCGCATATGAAGCCATTTCTTCCTCCAGATCTGCTGGCCCAGGTGAGGCTTTACCCACTGAGTTCCTCTCTCTCTCTCTCTCTTCTGTTTTAAATCGATTCCTTATTGCAGCTAGATTTGACTCCATCTCTCTCTCTCTCCTTTCTGAGTTTTGACACCCACAGACTAACAAAGGGACCCTTATTAGACCACTTCATGCTGGCTTGGAGGGTACATAATGAAACATCTAATCCACATTTTCATTCAAAGGACTTATCTCTGTTCTTTCTCTAAATGCCCCCTTGCCCAGAATCCTAGGTGACAGCAACCAGAGAGCCTCAAAAGGCAATCATTTCTTTCAACACCACTTTGCTAGGGTAGAAATTAAGGCACAGAAAAATGAAATACCTTGCCCAACCTAGTATTTATCTCTTAAAACATTTCAAAAACAAAGTTGCTGTACGCACGTTAAGACACAAATCTCTCGGCCCTTGGTTTAAAGGAGAAGCGCATGGCTGAAGGATATGAAGTGAGCCTTTCAGCCTCTTAATTTCATCCAAAATTGCCTCTAGGTTGATGGGAATAGGCAAAGCCCTGGAACCAAAGGCCAGCTGAGAGCACACAGTACATTTGCACCCGCTGTAATTTCGGGAGACCTCATGGAGGCAGAACACAGGGCTTTGTACACAGATTACTCCCTTCAAACTGTGGTTGCAGATGGAAGCACAGCAAGGGCTGCGGGCAGGCAGGGTTTTCTCCTTGCCAGTGAGTGTTTAACACCACAGGGTGGATGATCACTTACAAGCAGATACCTTATTAGGATGGCCTAGGAAACACAGTGGGCGATTAACCTTCCATCTCTGGGTTCTGAGCCTGAGTTAGCTCGCCACTGGAAAGGCATGGAGTGCCAGCAAGTGGCTTGTCCCCTTCCTCCAAGTCCCCAGTTACGATGTTTGCGAAGCAGCCTGTGATCGACACCAATCCAGATCAAGAGCAGCATGGAGGTGGCGGCACAGAGGAAGGTGTCCAGCACTGTCCTGTCTCCATTTTAAACAGCTGCTGTGAGCTTTTCCACACACAGATAAAATTCGCCCAAATTCTTAAAGAGCAAGGGAAAAAGTCCCCATCACTATTACATGGATATTCTGTCAACAGCAGTAACAGTAGCAGTTACAGAATAACTACAGATAATTACAATCATTTAATTCAAAGTACCAAGTCACTTCATGCAGAACATGACTCATTTATCATTATTGACCTTAGGAGAAGCAAATTTGCCCAAATCAATAAAGGTTCCAAATATCCATTAGAGCAGACAGAGATTGGTTACAAGTGTTAGGAGCTCCTATATACCTGGATTAATAGAGGGAAGTAGATCTGCATGGTTTTGATTAATGAAGAGATGTTTTTTTTTCTTTTGAGACAGTTATTTGAAACAGAATTGACCTTAATTTCTCCTTTAATTCATGTTATGGAAAGTCAGTTGTTTTTGTTAAGAACTTTCATTCCCATTAGTTGCTGAAACATAGTGTAATTATAAAGAGAAGTAATCTATAAACAGGTAGAGTTCAACTTTGTTTTTAATGGACTCTTCAGGGCTCCCTGAATATTCATAGAGCAGGGTCTGTCTGGTGGGAATGGACCAGACATCACCGTGTTCCTCTTTTAAAGTATTGCTGTGAGCTTCTTCACACTCAGATAAAACTCACCCAAAAAGGACTCATGGACATGGACAACAGTGTAATGATTGCTGGGGAGAGGGGGGTATGAGGGGACTAAATGATAACAGGAAAAATACAATAAAGATAAAATAAAATAGAATAAAAAAATAGAGTATAAAAAAGAAGAAGGAGGGCAAAAATATTGCCATCACAATTAGGGCAATGTTCTATCCACAACAGAGGTGGCAGTTTCAGAGTAACTACGGAGAATTACAATCTGCTTGTTGTAGAAATGAGAAGATTTAGGCTGCTCTTGAGTCTGAATAATAAAACTGAATTTGGATGGAAACAGATATTAGTAAGTCAATCCAGTCCCTTAAAAATATCAAATAGTTCAAAATGATTTCCAGGCATTTCACAAACACTACGTCATTTAAACCCTAACGCTGAGAGCTGATGGGGAGGCAGATAGGGAATTGGAGGGAAACTCTTCCTACCTCAACTAAATAGACACAGGTTAGAACACCTACCACCCAGCAACCCAGTTCAAGGTCCTAGGATAGAAAACGCTGACCCTGTCAAAAATGAATAGATCATGAGATGCATTAGCATAAATTTAGCTATTGTGTAAACAAAAAAAAGACTATGAGTCTATTCTAAAATTGTCAAAATTGCAAGATATTCTTCATGGTGAGAATTTGAAATGATGAAAATCTACAAATGTCATCTCATAGGAAGACCCATCACTGCGATGTCAGATAGTTCTCCTACCCTTCTCCTGAAACTCATAGTCACACATCCGGATCCTCTCCCCAGCTGGCTGAGAGGGGAACTGAGGCTAGCCTTCCCAAGGTCACCCAGTTAGTAAGATAGAGAGCTGACATCTGAGGCCACGTGAGTCTGGCTACCAAGGCCATCCTCTTCCCGCCATTCCTGCTGTCTCCATCCCCATCAGGGCAAGCATTCTGCAAAGAAGTCATCTGCAAGAACTAAATCAACATTCTGAAATGGGTTTTGAGTGCTCCATACCCCTGAGAAGAATAAATGATCTTTCCCACTGCTGTGGTGGTCTCTCAGGATCAGGTGCAGCGTAGCCCATGCTTTACATTGATTAGTTCTTGTAAAGAAGCCAAATTCCACATCCCTCTCCTTGCATGTGGAGTCTAAAATCTTTACTTGAGGAACTGAGAAATTTCTCCCCAGCTAAAAATCCAGCCCAACAGGAAATCCAGGTACTGGCAGGGAGGGGGGTCAGCTGGAACCACTAAAGAAACAATTGCTTCCTTAATACCATCTGGGGAAGAGAAGCTAACGTAGAGGCTGAGAACATGGAAGGAAGCTCTAAGGAAGAGGGGAAAATGCACAAAAAGCGTAAGTCACCGGGACTGAAAATTTGTTCCATTTGTGTCTCTCTGCAGGAAGAAATAAAGAAATGCTGACAAGGCATGCCAGCCTGAATCCCCTGAGCAGTTGGCCTGTTTGACTTTGTGTGATGGTGGGCCAACCTGTGTGCCTGCCGGCTCACACCACCGGAGCTCTTCAAACACATTCTATAGATCCCGCTAATAAATTCCATTTGGCTGCAAACCTTTCCCAGTTCCAGGCAGTCGCCTCTGAAGTGTAAGTGCAGCCTTTCTTTAAGCCAGGCTACTGCCACTTACTGGTGATCTGTACCTCTTTGGAAAACTAATCTGTGCTGCATTTAAAGGCAGGAAGCAGAGTTTGAATGAAAATGCAGTACCATGGCTAGAGGACACAGCTCTCACACCTTCTGCAGAACCAGAATAAGTGCTATGTTTTAAAAATATATATGTATGTGTTGGCAACATTGAAAAGGGGGCTAAAAAAACATCCCCCTCAGAAGTGAGAGCAGCAGCAAAAGAAACGTTAGCGCCCTGCTGACGGGAACAATAGAGCATATGGACATCACGCCGTGCTTGCCAAGCAGACAAGGGCAGGATGATCAAAATGGAGTCAATCTGCTTCTCTAATAGCAGGAGAGTCGTCTGCATGAACACTGTCTCCAAGTGTGCAACGAGGCTCTTTAATTGCCTGAGAAAGGAGGAAGGGTTTGGTTGACATTTTAGCCTAGTAAGCTTCTTCCACTGGGGGCCTCTATCTCAGAATACTTCCCATGGTGAGTCTGAGGTGGCCACCATCTGTGGATCTGCACTCCTGAGACCCTGCACTAAAGTGGAACATCACCCTGCAAGGGCTGTCACCCCAGAAACTGTTCTTGCCTGTCACTGGGGTGGAGCTGATTCAACCACAACATAGAACATAGGCCTGCAAAGCTCAGCTCAGGCTGAGGGTTTATTACTGCCCACCAAGCAACTTCCTGGTTCCTACCTATTTCCTTCTGAATGCAGGCCCTTTCTCCTTCAGGAAATCTATAAGAAAAGGTTGTAAACCTCAACACAAATCTCAAGGTCAACCTTTTTCTAATTTTTAAAAAATTTTGCACTTTTAGTCACAATGGTGATTGAAAGGCAAATGTAGACAGCTAGATGCAGCCCATCACGTCTTCTGAGAACCACCTTGAAACATATGTTCTCTTGCTGTGGATTGACTAGCACATTGCCTCCTTCACAGCCATGTTTAAGTGGCACTCTAGGACCCTATTTCTCTCCATAAGGGCTTTTTGATCCAAAAAGCATGCTGGGAGCATAAGCAGAAGTCTTGGGTCCTTTACTCCTCTCGGTGGCTAAAATACTGAACAATAACACATCTTCCAAATCTATGTTTCAAGCATAGAAGCCCTCCTCTGATCTCCAGACACACATACCTGACTGCGTGTGCAGCATCTCGACTTGAATGTCACACCGGCATTTAAAGTTGTGACATGAATACATTCATATCTCTTAATCCCCACTTCTCCTTTCCGGTCCAAATCATACCATGTTTCTCCTGGACCACTGTGAAACTCTCCTTCCTGGACTATTATTCTTCAAACCCTGAGTTTCCTACCATATATTTTACGAACAAAAGCTAAAGTATTTTGAAAACATTAATTATAAAACTTTACTTTCCTACTTAAAATATTGTAGTGTCTTCTCACTGCACTTATATGAAAAGCCAGACTCCTCGCCATGAAGTTTGCAATCAGAGACAACTTCATGTGCTAATTTCATTTTTTCTGTGCCACTGTCTCTATAAACCTCACAGCCATAGTCCTAGTGGTCTCTTTCTAATTCTTTAAACCTGCAAAATACTTTCCTGCCTCAGTGCCGTGGCACAAGTTGGAATGCCCTTCCCCTCGTCCTCCCATGGTTTGTGTTTCCTATTTCCTCAGCTCATAGTCAAAACATCACCCCTCAGAGACTTCTGTGCTAATCCTCTCTAGGCAATGTCCTCTGTGCTCCTCCATCATTCCTGTCCATCCCTGGACCACAGCCTTTCCCTTCAGAGTTCTGATCATAATTTACTACTCTATATGTGTCTGTTTCTTTTCTTGTTTATTATCAACCCCCCACATTCTATCAAAAACTGCATGAGGAGAGCAGAGCCAAACGTCCACTCAGTGCCCAGCAAATGTTTGACACATAGTAGGCACACAGTAAATACTAGCTGAATGAATGAATGTGTCAGAGGAACAAAGGGTGCCAAAAGTGTTGAAAAGGGAAGTGAACAAAGAAGAGAATAAAATGAGAAGGTAAAATATTGGGATATTATGTGCAAGGGGCAGAAGAAGGAAAAACCTCCAAGCCAAGGAGTATAATTTACTGTCAGACATAGTTTTGGCACACAAAACAGCATGCCATCCTTACTAAGAACATTCTATATAAATAATGACCTTCAGGAAAATTAATATGATCATAATTGTATTGGTCAAGGTGATGCTAACCACTGTTACAGATTAATTTCAAAATCTCAGTGGCTTAATACAGTGAAAGTTTACTTCTCTCCCTCATGATAGTTCCATGTGGGAGTTCCTAGTTGGGTAGATCTCCTTGAAAAGATGAATCAGAGACTCAGGCTCTTCCGTCTTCAACATGTGGCTCCCAATGTCACAGGGTAGGTAGGGGGTGCATGGGTGAGGGCACTGCCTCCATTCTAGCTAAGTGGAAAGGGAAAGGAAGATGAAGGGTCATGAGTGGGGAAGCTTCTATGGGCCAGGCCCAGAGGTGGGTATGTCATTTCTGATTACCTTCCACTGGCTGAAACTCAGTGTCATGGCCTCACCTAACTGCCAAGGAGCTCTAAGAAATGCAGCTTAGCTTTGCGTCCAGGAAGTAGAGGAAATGGGTTGGTGATCTGTGTCACAATATCCTTCAGCTTTGAAGAATGCCTTTTAAATATTTTATTCAAGTTGTCAGTTATATGAAAAGAAATGATGTTTACAGCATATGACTGGCAACCCTAAAAATAGAATTGAGCCCATTTAGCACATACTTTGTAATAAAAATTTCCTCAGGTGCCATAGGGCACCTTCCTTGAGGTCTGAGTCAGTCTCTTTCATTCACAAGTGAGCTGCAGGAAACAGGGAAACGTGCTCTCTGCTCCGAGTCCTTAAAGTGTTAATGTGCAAGGTCTGTGTGCAGAAGGCCAGCTGCCATAGATCTCACTGACTTTGGCAGCAACTCAGAGGTTATATTTTTCTCAGGGATGAAATATTCTTGGATAATTGTTCCAACATGCGAGACCCAAAAATGTTTTGGGTTGTTTTGTTTTTTTTTTTTTTCTTGGTAGAAAATGATCTCAGGAAATAGAAGCAGACCAAAAAAAAAAAAACAAAAAAAAAACCCAACCTACTAAGTTATCTAGTCCATCTCTTGAGAATCTAATCAGATTTATATACTCCAAGATATTTCACAGGACAATCCACTCGGTGTGGAACAGCTAGCCATGGACCTCCCTGTCAGCCTGCCTTCGTGGTGCCTGACACACAAGCCCACGCACATGCACTCTCATCATCTCTCTCAAATGCAGGCTGCACTGGCTTCGTGGGTGTGCGTGGACTGAAACTGTGATGTGGCAGGAGAGATGCTGGAAGAAAAGGCATGTCCAAAAATATCTCCCCACGAGCATGTAACACTTTCCTAAAATTCTGCTATGAATGAATACATAATATAAACCTTTCACCTTTGTGTGAATTAGCTTACCAGATCCTTTTCCTCCAGGACACCTTGCCAAGATAAGAACATTAATATTTTAAAGAAAAAATAAGATGGATTATATGACACTGTTCAGGAAAAGGAAGCCAGGAGTACAGCTCTGTGCATCTACGAATAAAAAATTGTGCAAAAAAAATGTATGTCGTTATCAGACACATGTAGATATTCAAGCTCTTTTACTTATATTAAATTCAATCATGGCACTTCAGTTCTGCAATATAAAGGAAAAACTATATTTTATTTTATTTTAACATTTGAACAGATTACTGTAACCAATTCTTCTTGTCATCTATTTCAACCACATTTAAGGGTCTAGACCTATGACTCCCTCCTGGATTATACTCTCCTCCAATCTTCCTGTTTTGCAGATTTAAAAAAAAAACACTGAGGCCTGGAGGTATTAAGATCTCACTGTGGCAGAGCTGGGACTATAACTCAAGTCTCCAGATTTCTCGTTCATTGCTCTATATATTGTATGATGGTATTTAATATTTATAAAGTCTTTACTTGGTTCTGAGCACTTTGAGTTAAACAAAGAAAAAATTTGGTAAATTCCAGCTCTAAAACATCTTATTTTGGGGGGAGATTAGACCTACACATAAAATAATTAAGAGAAACACTAATGTTACTGGCAAATACTTTGTTCCCATTCCTGATGTTTCCTTCCTATAAAGGGAATTCAAAAAGGGTAGCTCTGAGTTTCAACCTGCTGCAGTTTAATTTGGAAGGATCATGGGGCATGCACAGTTCTGCTCCATCTTTTTTCCTCTTATGGGTAATCCTCACTGAAGACAGTTCAAGGTCACAATTGTATTCCCATGCCCTCAGTCTTCCTGCCTAAGATAAAGTGGGCAATTCTGCCCAATTCAGAGCTTCAGCTGTAGCCCAATCTATTCTTATACCATGCTAGGTCCTCCCAATGTAGTCACTCTTTGTTTTGTTCTTCAAATTGCTTAGTTCTATATTGGGGAATAAAAATGTCATTTATTGGTGATACCTTGGACAATAATCTCTTAATGTTTTGAGGCTCAAAATAAGAGGGAGTTTTCTAGAATTTGGGGCTTATAATAATACTTTAAAAGCATAAGTGAGAAAGGAAGAAGCCATCACAGGTGAGGAAATCTACATCAGACCAATGAAGACACTGGACTGTGAAGATAGAGAAGATAATTTATGTAGAGGAAGAGAAGCCTAAAATCTCACAATTAGAAGAAGTCTTCCACAATCAGAGTTTGCACACTCAAAGTTCTTCAAGAACCAGACAGGTAAAAACATAAATGTGTGCAGCAAATAATGATGAAAATAAAATATGGTGGTTTCAAACACAATCAGTGAACTAATGAGTTCATGCAGCATTAAATGTATACAAACTGTTTTAAATTTTTGGTGGTAATCAATGGATAGATCAAACCAAAAACTCCATCTATGAGGATAGCTAATTGATCTCTTCCATGTCACTTCTGAAAAGTAGGTGTTCAACCTATGCCAAGTGACACCACCTCCAGAGGTGCTGCCAAGGTACTGCTGTGATGATCAGAAACCACTCTCCCACAGACACGAAATCTGCCTCCTGAAGTTCACACCCCCTCCCTGCTAATTTCGTCCTTGAGGCCATACAGAACTAGCCTCATTCCACTCATACTGGAAACATTCACTACACCACTGTAACCCGTGGTCCTGTCTCCTACTGAGTGTCCTCTGAGGACATGCTTTTTATTCCTTTTGCCATCCTTGTTGTCCACCTTCAAAAACAAAAAAGGTTTTATTTAGTCTGTGTACCTTTTAAAATGTAGTTTCAAACATTTTATAGGATGTGTTGTTATAGGTATTTTAGGTATTATAGGTATTTTCACAATGGTTCAGGGGAATATGGAATTATAATTTCCAGTGTTAGATATACCTTATTTATCCCTAATGATGCCACTTAAAATCATGTTATATCAAAATGAAGTTACTGTTGACTAAGTCTCCATCACTTTTATTCATGTTTTTGGTAAGCCACATAGCCCACTTCACACTTAAACAGTACAACACAGATATTGTTCAGGTTCCTTTTCACAAAATTAGGGCTGGCCCCTTATTCTAAAGAACAAAACGCAACAAGCATTTGAATACCTATTGTATTCTCATTGTGCCTCTCATTTCTTTGGGTGTTAAAAATTTGGAGATGAGACAAAAGTCTGTGCCATCAAACAGATTACATGCTACCAGGACACTGAGAAGTAAATATAAGAAATTGAAAAAATGATATGCACTATGATGAAATACATATGGAAAATTCCATAGGATCAAAATGAGGAAGCATTTAATCTTGTTAGGAACATAAGGAGTAATGAGAACGTTATAGAGAGAATATGATATTCAGGTAGGCGTTGATAGCAGGGTAGGAGTTTTTATTGTTTCATAAAGACTTTAGTGTAGTTCTAGATTCACAGCAAACCTGCGGGGAAGGCACCAAGATTTCTCATATCCCCCTTGATAGCCTCTTCCAGTTATCAACATTCCCACATAATAATCACCCAAAGTCTATAGTGTACTGTTCACTCTTAGTGTCATACATTCTATGGGTCTGAACAAATGTATGACATGTATCCAACATTTTGGTATCATACAGATCAATATCATCAATATTTTCATTGTCCTAAACAAATCCTCTGTGCTCTGCCTATGTATCCACGCCCTTCCCCCTGGTAACCTCTGACTGTTTTAATGTCTCCATAGATTTGCCTTCTCCAGAATGTCATGTAGTTGGAATAATACATTACCTAATTTTTCTCAGATTGACTTCTGTCACTTGGTAATATGGATTTTAAGATTTGTGTATGTTTTCTCATGGCCTGATAGCTCATTTCTTTTAGCACTGAATAATATTCCATTATCTGGAGGTATCACACTTCATTTATCTGTTCACCTGCTAAAGAACATCTGGGTCACTTTCCAAGTTTTGTCAATTATAAATAAAGCTGCTATCACCATCCTTGTGCAGGTTTTGGTGTGGACATAGGTTTTCAAATGATTTGGGTAGATAACAAGGAGTGCTACTATTAAATGGTATGATAAGAGTAAGCAAGAGTTTTGTTTGTTTGTTTGTTTTGATCACAGAGACCTACAGTACAAGATTACTTGCAGGTGACGGAACCCCTTGAAGAAAAGTTACCTGGGTATGAAAAGACAGGACACCTGAAGGAAATGGGCAGACTAGAGCATAGGGCAAGTGAAAAACAAGGCAAGAAGTAAAGGCTGATGTTTCAGGATGCAGACATGAACTCTAAGCTAAAGACAATGAAGAACCCCCAAGAGCTCACAAAGCTAAAGAGTGATGACTCTACGTTCTGTCTTTTCTGATCCTGTCAAATAAAATATTCACCTTTTCTTTCAGACTCCTGCCATCTGTCTCTTTGATAGGGAGTAGTATATTTTCTTCAAGTCACTAATTAAAATGTTGAAGAGGACAGCCCAGCCAGGAAAAAGTCCTCTTCATGTTTACCTCATCCCATTTATCTAGTGACAATGGAAGTAGGGAAGAAAAGGTGAAGGAAGGAATCGAAGGAAAAGTGTGCCATGCTCATGCACATGAAAGAATGTTAGGATTTAGGGACAATCTGATTATGTAGGATGATAGAGAGTTGGAATCAAGGATAACTTTGAGGTCTTTAGCCTGGGTGAATGGGGAAATTGTAGGTTCAGAAACAGAAGGTGAGATTTTGAAGAGAGAAAGAGGTTAAGGGAAATGTACTGACTCTAGTATGGGAGCTATTGAATCACACAGAATCAGGAGTCAGAAGGGTCACAGGTATAAAGGTCTGGCTGGAAGACTGTTGTAATTTAAGACTGAAGTTTGGATGAGAGATCAGGGTTGGAAATGGAGATTTGGAAGTCATCCGCTTTGACGGATATCTGAAACCTTGAGGATGGACAATGTTTTGGAGGACAGTAAAGTTGAAAAGTGAAAAATAATTCACATGATTTATTTTGTTCACATCTGTTATATTAATAGATGAGTAAGCAGATGATACAAAGAAGTTTGTGGAGTTCATTTATCCAGCTCTAATGCTGTAGGGACATGTGAAGAAGAACATTCGAAGAGTTGAAGAAAATCGCAAACACTGAAGGACTGCATCAAGAGGCTGAAACTTCTCTACATAATGGGGACTCAAACATATCTAAATCCAGGCCAGACTCTAAGCTCTGTGTTTAAAGTGAGGTCCAACCGCAATATAAATCTCCTTCCTTGCAATGTTGTGATGACAGAGAAAAAAATGATTCTGATAAAAAACACAACCTAAAACCAAAGTGATGTCATTTGCATTTCATTTGTATTTAATAAAGTACGCTTTAATTATTTACGACTCAGCCATGGAAACACTGATATTCTGTTTGTTATTTTGTCATCGAGATTTTGTTAATCTCCCTCACTCCAGCTTTAAGCCTTGCTTCTGATGGTCTGAGAGGAGGGTATGTGTGTGCATAGATACACGATGAGCTTTATTTCGTTTTGCAAGCCATTCCTCTCCACTGAAAAAGGATGTTTTAGAGGTTTGTTCACAGTAGAACAATAAGTGCCTGGAACCCAATATCTCCATTTCTTACGTATCTCTCCATTAAAAAGCTCATCTCTCAAATCACTATGAATAATCTCTCATCTCTCAAATCACTATGAGTAATACGGAAAGGTGGATTTGGGTATCAGTTTTTAAAAAATTCTTGTACAATTAAAATTAGAATTTGGTACAAAATCACTTCCAATCCAACATTTTTTTATTCCTAGCAACCTGCAATAGGCACACCCTCTCTGTGGTCACACACCATTCCGCTGCACCCTCCTGTTTGAGATTATCAATTTGGTGGTGAAGGGCTCCCATTAATATTCTCCTTTAGCAAAGGTCAACTCTCCTCAGAGTCACCTTCAAAAGAACTTGACCAGTGACCAAATTTATGAATTTTTAAAATATTGTCAGTCAGCATTGAATGTATTTACCCATTGAAAATGAGTTTTGTTTCAACACACTTTGCTGCCATCCATGGTAATTGGAAAGTCAGTGTGAGGTATCTTCTAATGTGCTTTTTAAAATTGACCATGGCTGCAGAAGCAGCTTCTTAAACCAAACATAATTAATTTCTATCTGTCCAGGCTGATCACTGTAGGCTGACTGTGCCTTATATTCTTTATTTTTAATGTATGTACTTTTTTTCAATAGAGTACATTGTCCTTTCATCTCTCTCTTTTGCTTCTGCAAATTGGCACTTTCTGTCTTCTAGGAGTCTCATTACCATCCAATGATTTTTCTCCACTTCACAATAAAGGCACTAAACTGGGGCATCCGTGAGAAAACACATACATCCACCTATGTAGCACATTTCCTTTGCTTTTTCTGAATCTTCCTCCATGTGGTCTTTATGGCTTCAATAGCTCTCGAGTGTCAACGGAGACCTGAAACTCTTCAACCGTTGGCTGCCTACCTCATTCGCCCTCCCTTCCTCCCAGGCAGCATCCTAAATAGAACGGGATGTCGAAGCACCGACTGACTCGTGGACAGAGCATCCATTCTCCAGCAATGCCCTGTAGATACCAATTGAAACTGCATCATCCATAAAAGTAATCCATAGACCCATTTGCTTTTCATTTTTGGCTTATGATAGCAATAATGACTATAACACAGGGCCCAGGAATTGATGACCAGCTGGGGTTAATGGCCCTTGGCTGCACTGTGGGCTATCAACTCCCCCAGCTGGTCATTAATCCCAAGGAAATGCCCCATACCTTGATCGTTATTACTTAATTAATGCCTCTTTCACTTTCAGCCTAATTGGTCAGAGCACTGTAACCCTAACAGCAGCTTGCAGTTGGAACTGTGTGTTTCAACTCAAATACTGAATTCCCTATAGCTGCATACATATTTTAAATTCTTCCTAGAATAGTTGATTATGTTTGCCTCAGGCTTTTTTTTCTCCCCTTACAAAAGGGTGGGGGTGGTGGTTGTGAGGGTTTATTTTTCAAGTGCAAACTTGCTACTTGCATATCAGAGCTCCAAGGTCAAAAGGAAACTTGAATGTGCTCATCTTGCCCTTTGTTTTTAGGTCATCTGGATTGTTTTTGCTTCCAGAGATCTAAATGTAGAAACAAACGGGAAGGAAGAAGGGGAGCGTCCCTTCTGTAGTTGCTTAGAACAGACTTCACAGTCCTTGAAATGGCATAATAACAGAATTTATTCCACTGTTATAAAACTCCAAGTGCTATCATAACTAGTTAAATCACACTTGAAATAAATATTCTCATAGTATCAACATTATTATGTATCATCTTTTCAGAGATTGCTGTAAACTATCATCAAAGAATATGTTACCTGGCTGACAAAGAAGGTAGATTTTGTTTGGTTTAGTGTGACTGGTAAATGTGACCACAGGAAAAAAATAGAACGGGGAGTTTTACCTGAGTGTTAATTGCCACAAGAAACAAGTCAGATTCTGCTTTGGGTCAGCTGGGTTTGTATACAAAGAACCTCCTGTTTATGAACCAGATACTAACCCCAAATGATCTTAACTTCTTCTGTTGCAAGTAAATGCCTACATTTATTCTCAGCAGCAGCATAAAAGAACTGCAGTCTTTCTTTTCTCTTCGTATTCTGAGAGAGACTGATGTTATCTGAAGAAATATGTTTCTGAGAGATTAGCAGTGATTCATGACCATCAGAGAATCAAGTGTGTGGAACAGCTTAGAGGAGATCATTTGGAAAGATCCAAACTGCAATGTCTTATCTTAAAGTTTGCTTTGAGAATCACACACATTTCCAGGATGAATGTGGTAAGTAGAAATGTACTCTCATCCCTGGAACCATCGAATCTTAGGACTGGACAAAGCATTTTGCAATCACTTTGCTCCCTGACTCCGCTTCATACAGGATTAAGCACAACCAACTCCATTAGATAAAAATCTATCCAGAATATAGTTGTACGACCACTTCCCTGAATGTAGCTTAACCGTAAACAACTGTCACTGATGGGTAATTTTTCTTTGTACTAAAAGTTTGAGTTCATTTTCTCTTCTTCCATCTTCAGTTCAGATGGAAAATCCTTGCCTAGCCTTAAAGATTTTTATCAGATTGCCTTCTCTTTGAGGCCCCCAAAGAAATAAAGTACCAATTTCTTTATACTTTTTTCTGAAGTCTTGTTTCCCTATAGTTTGTCATCTTTACGTCACTGGTTTCTTTCAGTTCCCTAAGATCTGCTTTGGGCTGTGTGTCTGAAGTTGTGTGTAGGTCAAGTGTAAGGATGTGAATAGTGCCAGGTGTTAATCAAGGATTGCACCATAACTTGTGATGCCTGGACTGAATCACAAATGTTAGATGCTAGGTCTTTCTCTGTTGATAACCTGTAAACACTTGAGTGGCCTCAGTATGAGTGCCCTGACTCATTTTTTTAATCCTTCTATTCTGTAAGCAGGAAGAATATTTACTGTGCTTGCTGCTCATTGTATTAGGCATGGAGCACAGATATTCAAACAGCAAAAAGGCCCAGTCCATGCCAGGAAGGAATTCAATAACAATTGAAGGAGATACACAGATAAACAGACACACTTCAGGTCAGCAGATCTGTCTCTAATAGATAGAAACTTCAGGAGACAATGAAGGCACAAAGGAGGGGCACCTAACTCAACCTGGAGGTTTAGGGGCCTTCCCCCGTCCCCCAAAAAGGTAATGCACTGATATTACTGAATTAACTGTAAAGAAGGAACAGCGGAAAGAAGAATGTTCCAGGTAGAGATAGCAGCATTTATAAAGGTACAAAGACATGAAAATATGTGTTTCTGGAAAATGGTCCAGATGTTGACATTCTTATTGCTCCTATGTTCTTCTCTACTCAGTTAATGAATTTCCAAGTAATTTGTGACTGAACCATCCCAACCCGTTCCTTTCCCTCTCTCTAGATACTATTTTCCACCTACCTCACTATACATCTTCCCACATCTGCAGCTGGCTTTTCTGGGAAGGGCTGGTTTTCAGAGCCACTTCTGTCCCCATCTGATCAGCCTGATAAGCTCTATGCTCCTCCTCAGAACTCCCCTTAGCCCTGCCCTGGACATACATTAGGCGATATTAGTCCAACAGTTACACACCCTGCGTGTGTAGCTTATTGTAAATTATTGTGTATTATTGATTTGCGGCCAAATTATTAGGCCCAGTAATAC
>VMDR010012382.1:0-26696 GCA_007922815.1 Macrotus californicus | reverse complement strand
TTCTCCGTTTTCGCATAAACAGTGTTCGTGCCCCTTTCCCTTAATCTGCTGCCTCAAAGGCAGTTAAGAGCAGTGTCTGCCTGCTGAGCAAGGAGACTACCTCCCGAGCATTAGCAAGGTAAGCAAAGAAAAGAGGAAGTTGGAGCCAGCAATTATGATGACAGCATTCTTCTAGGCCCTTCAAAAAGAGGACGAGTCTATAAGACTCTGCTGTGTCTGCCTGAATAAGAAGAGACAAAACTGGGGCACTACAGTGTGACCTCAGTGCTGTTTCCCTTTCTGGTCCCACCTCATCCTTCTTAGCAACAATGGAAGAGTAGACATTGTGGCTTCCCCTGGGGACAGAAGAACAAAGAAATTACCTGATTTAAATACTATCTCCTTCCAAGGACGTAACCTCCTGGAAACTATTTCTCTATGATGGCCTTTTCTCTTTTTTTTCCTTTTGACTCAAACTGGCCTCATTCAGCACCCTGGCTCACCTGCCTCCTTCTCCCTGCCATGACTACTTCCTTAATCATTAAGCCCTTGGGACAGTGAGGTTCTGTCCCCCATCAAATAAGCTTAGGAGCAAAGCCTCAGCTGACCCCAGAGACAGAGTTTAGGTCAAACTAGAGATAACATCTAGGCCTCAGCTAGGTTTCAGCTCCAGGCCCAGAAAAGCAGCAAAACCAGATAAAGCAAGGCCGAGGCTGACATCAGGACCAGGGGCCCTGATCAGCTCCCGCTACCCTGTGCAGAACAATCGGAGATCATGATCCGACCAAGACCCTTACTCCCTTGGTTGCCTTGATTAATGATTTTTGACCTACGTAAGCCATCCCCTGGAAGCCACCTGGGAGTCAGGTCTTTGAGCATTAGCTCACCTGTGTCTCCAGGCGTGGGCCACTTTCTAAAAACAAACTCTCACTCTCTTTGCTGAAAACTCCTGTTTGTGTCTTTTTAAAAAATATATTTTATTTATTATGCTATTACAGTTGCCCCGATTTTTCCCCCTTTGCCCCCCTCCACCCGATACTCCCCATTCCCTCTGGCAATCACCCCCTACCCTAGTTCATGCCCACGTGTCATGCATGTAAGTGCTTTGACTACTCCATTTCTATATTGTTCTTAACATCCTCCTGTCTATTCTGTACCTACAAGTTTGTACTTCTTAATCCCTGCATCTTTCATCCATTCTCCCCCTTCCCCTTCCCAGCTGATAACCCTCCAAATGATCTCCATCTCTATAATTCTGTTCCTGGTTCTGTTTGTTTGCTTAGTTTGTTTTTTAGATTCAATTGTTGATAATTGTGAATTTATTGCCATTTTAATGTTCATAGTTTTGATCTTCTGTTCTTAAATAAATCACTTTAATATTTCATATAACAATGGCTTGGTGATGATGAACTTGACCTTATCTGGGAAGCACTTCATGTGCCTTCCATTCTAAATGATAGCTTTACTGGATAGAGTAATCTTGGTTGTAGATCCTTGCTTTTAATCACTTTGAATACTTCTTGCTAGCCTCTCCTTGCCTAAAAAGTTTCTTTTAAGAAATAAGCTGATAGTCTTACAGGAACTCCTTTGTAGATAACTCTCTGCTTTTCTCTTGCTGCTTTTAAGTTTTCTCTTTATCTTTAACCTTTGACATTTTAATTATGATGTGTCTTGGTGTGGTTCTCTTTGGGTCCATCTTGTTTGGGACTCTCTGTGCTTCCTGGACTTAATCTGTCTACTTCCTTCACCAAATTAGGGAAGTTTTCTTTCATTACTTTTTTCAAATATGTTTCCAATTTCTTGCTCTTTCTCTTCTTCCAGCATGCCTATGATTCGAATGTTTGTATGTTTGAAGTTGTCCCAGAGGCTCCTCACTGTACTCTCATTTTTTTAGATTCTTTTTTCTTCTCGCTATTCTGATGGAATGTTCTTTCTTCCGTATGCTTCAAATCATTCATTTGATTCTCGGCTTCATCTACTGCTCTGTTGATTCCCTATATACTTTTCTTTATTTCACTTAGTGTATAACCTTCATTTCTGCCTGGGTCTTTTTTATGCTGTTGAAGTACCCAATGAGTTCCTTGAGCATCCTTCTAACCAGCGTTTTGAACTCTGTATCTAATAGATTGCTTAGCTCCATTTTGTTTAGTTCTTTTTCTGAAGTTCTGTTCTTTCTTTTGGGCCAAACTTCTTTGTCACCTCATTTTGGCAGCTTCCCTGTGTTTGTTTCTATGTATTCAGCACAGCTTCTTCGACTCCCTGTCTTAGTAGCAGGGCCTATTGTAGAAAAGCACACCTGTAAGTTGGATGGGGGCATAGCCTTAGATAATTGCCAGCATAGGGCAACCCATGTGAATCAGGTTGACGGAGCCTCAAATATGGTATTACTGCTCTGTGGTTGTGTGGGGGAGGGCTCAGAAAAGGGACAATGGCCACTGCTTGGCCTTTGGAGGTTTGTCCAGGAGGAAGCTGTCCCCAGCACTTGCCCTGATGCCAGACACTTCAGTTTCTCCCTACATGCCTCTGGTGCCGGAGTCAAGAGGCAGTGAGTTTGCATTAAGTCCTAAGTCTGTCATGGGTCCTTTAAGAGGAGATGCCTGTGAATTCCAGTTTCTTTTTCCACCCCAACCCTCACAAGTTTTACAGCCAGAGGTTATATGGACTTATCTTCCTGGCACTAGATTCCTGCCCTGGGTGGTTTGGTGTGTGGCTGGGATCCCTTGCTCCTGAGGTATCACTCCTGATTTTTATCCACCACATGTGAGTTTGGGACCACCTGTTCCACATCTTTGTGTCTTCTGGTCTCCATGTCTCTGTCCCTCTTATCTGTCTGGATGAATGTGACTTCTTTAATTCCTTGGTTGTCAGACTTCCATACACCTCAATTTTCTGACAATTCTGGGTGACAGTTGTTTTGTAGGTTAGTTGTACGTGTTGCTGTGCTTGTGTGAGGAGACCTGCTGTGCTTACCTGCACCTCCATCTTGGGCTGCCACACCTTTCTTTATAGTAAAATACCAATTGCTTAATAAGTAAGGATGTTTTAGTTAACCCATAAAACAGATATGAAGAGGAACATTTTAAGAGGAGATACTCATTAAAAAATGGATCAAATTGTTGGACTCAATATGCTAGTGGTTTCAAGTAAACTTAGAACATGAATGTTTAATGCCTCTTCCCTGAATAAATGTTCAGCCTCCCTGAATCCAGTGCTGGAATGGCATCACATATAAGAAATGAATCTCATGCAGGCAGTGGTGGGGAGGACGCCCACATCTCCACCTGCCACCCAGGCCCACAGCTGCACAGCTGCAGCTCGGCCCTCATGGCCAGCAGTTCTGCTTGTGTCTTATTGGGTTTTGATGCTTTAGTTTGGTAACTAGGACTCAGGACATTTCTATCCTAAGCCAGGCCCAGGGGATGTGTATTTATTCAATAAAGTTGTATAGATGCCTTTCTTTTTCCACTTTTTAGCTCAATGTACAAAAAATTGTACATTTTCTTGCCTGCTTAGTAGTTCATTTCTAGGCTGATTGAGATTTGGGCAATACATGAGTTTGGTGGCCTCTGTGCCTCAGTTTGCATCCCTCTATTCCCAGTCAGATTTCTTCATCCTGGCCCATTCCACATGGCTTCAGGCACCATTTCGCACCAAACACATCCCAGACCTCCAACGGGCAGAATTTTTGTCAAAATCCTTATTTACTACAACATGCACACATTCAGCTTTATTTCAGGGTTGCGATTCATGAGTTTATCAAGCCAGCATGGAGGCAGTGTACAAGACAAATAACAAAAGGGCAATGGTTTTTTATGTTTTTGCAATTCCTACCCCAACTCCCCAATAAAGACACAGTTTCATAATTTCTCAATATCACACAGTTTTCCAACCCAGTGGTAATGAGAACAAAGCAGGCAGAGATTTTGTCAAATAGACTGAGACAGAGACGACCTTCCTTACCTAAATCTGTAAGGTTGGGGTGCCTGTTTATATGTGTGTGTGCATACATATGCATGTATGTGTATGTGTGTGAGTCAAAGTGCATTTTCTACAGGAGGTACTTGGTATATGTTTGTTGAAGAATTATTGAAAACATTTGTTGAATACTTGCTATGTAACTAGTTTTGTCCTAGAGTAGATATGAAGCAAGAAGATCAGGGGTGGGGTTTTGACATGGGGTTCAGGGGTCCAGGCATGATAGCATCTCCGTAGTCTCATAGTTAATGGCTGTTTATTAACTATAACTTAGAAATATAGCTCAAAGCCTTTGATGAAAAGATGTCAAAAAATACAAGGTCATAATTATACCCTGCATCAAAATGCACTAAAGCCGCAAATGCTTCAGGTAATTTGCTCATACATTAGCTCAGTGCAAACGCAAGAGATCTGCTATTCAACATTGGGCCTATAATGAACAACATTGTATTTCACACTGAAAAACTTAAGAAGGTAGATCTCATGTTAAGTGTTTTTACAATAATAAATAAAAATAAATAAACACATGAAGAAGTGTATGTTATTCCTAACAACAAAGCTAGTTGCATTCAGATCTGGAGTGTGTCACACCTTTTTGGTAAGTATATTAATTCCTTTCAGATCAGCAGGGTTCTAATGGGACAAAGTTAGTATGTAATTTCTTGCATGCAAGCAGAAGAGGTCTCAGATAATCTTGCTGAAGGGCAAACATCCTAGCTGGGGATGGCCTCGAAGCCATAAATTGTCTTTTGGTGACAAAGGAGGGATTATTTTCATCAGAAAATAAAAAAGACAAGAAGCTGGTGCAAGGTTGCCTCAGAAATATTTCTCTATGACACCCCAAAGGAAGTTCATCCTTAGAGAAAATGGCAATTCTTTTGATGGATTACAAGGGGAAGGATTCTCCTTAAAGATGTCAGAGACTTTCCAAGTCCCACAAACAATTAGTGGCAATCATGTGATCAGTCATTTCCAAACGTTACTCCACCTAGGCTCCCACGACTTCTGCTTAATGATTTAGTCAGGCAACCCCCCTCGGGGGAATTTCTGCCTGAAGAATGTCAGAGCTGTGGAGGGGGGTGGAGAGACACATGCTAAGAATCTTCCTCATGTTCAGAGGCTGAAGTAACCAGCAAAAGAGCACAAGACAATTAGCACGTATAATCAGCACCTTGAAAATGTGCCACATTGAAAGTTTTAAAATTCCCTTTTTAAGGTGATTAACACCATATGGTCACATTTACTTTTCAAAGTGATATAAACAGAAACTTTGCATTCTACAGCTTTTAAAAGCATTTGTTTTAGTTTGTAAACTGAGGTTCATAAATGTCTCTTACTGGATAATGAATTCTTGCATCTTTCAGGGAAGAGATAGGGGAAAAAAAGGGAAATTTTAATTTCTATGATTTTTAACCTCCATTTTTCTTACTCTCTCTCTTTTTTTTTTTAAAAACAACCTCAGGGCTACAGAAAAAAAAAAATGGAGCGGAAGCCAACTTGTCATTCTGATTGATTGACAATAGGTTCTAGTTCACGTTCAAAATGTGTACATGGAAATTTGGAAGAATCGGCCTCACACAAATAAAAATAAGCGGATACCCTGATTTCATTAACTGTAATAGCATTTATTACAGTGTCATTTCTGCATCTCAGATGAAACTTTTATCTCAGAAGAGATGTGTCCTCGTCTCTTTCTGAGTCTTGTTCCATAGTAAAACAGCTGCCAACACTCATAAGGAAAAACAATGGCTCTTTAAAGCTCTGAGGCTATATTTAGTACACAAAGCTTTTGTTGAATACATTACCATATTCTTTGCTAGCACTGGGTTCCAACATACAAGGTGAATATAAGAGAGCTGCATTTTGCTAGATGGAGAGAGAGAGAGAAAGAGAGAGAGAGAGAGAGAGAGAGAGAGAGAGAGAGAGAGAGACACTGCTCACAGAATCCAAGACAAGGCTGACAAACCCTGGAAAAAAGCCCCTGGAAAAAAATCACAGAATGCCAGCCCCAGAGGGATCTTTCAGTCACCTACTGCAGTCCGTCCACTCTAGAGATGAGGAGGCAGACGCTGAGGCTCACACAGATCATGTGTGGTTACTGAGTGCTTAAAATATGGCTAGTGTATCTGAGGGGCTGAATTTTAAATGCTGGTTACTCGAAGTCCCAGCTTCAATTTCGATAGGCCCACGGAACTAGTGGCTGCCCTGTTGGACAGCTCAGAGGATCTCCCATAGCCTTCTCCTCAAGTGGGTTTAAAGACATGGATAATGGGTCAAAGCTCCAAAGAATTAAAAAGACAAAGGTCATTCACAATGAATAAAATCCTCAAAGCTTTCTGAAACAACCGCAAACATGACAGATATTCCAGGGGAAAGTGATCAATACAAGGAAGGCCTGCAAAGACCAAGAACACTGGTGAGGGTTTATTTCTTCCCTGGGGTGGGGGTGGGGGGGCTGAAAGCTTGGGGAGGTAGGAGTGGCAGGAGAGAGCTGTCAGGGAATGGACTGGGCATTCTAGCCTCTCCCCTAGCAAGAGGTCTGCCTGAGCAGAGAGGGTGTGAAGGAAAGCTTGTCCAGATGCACTTCGTGAAAAGGGAGCCGCTGAGCAACATGGCAGGGCTAGAAAGACCAGTGTCACCCTGCCCATCTCCTTTCCTTGCCATGCACAAAATCGATAGGAGGGGATAAGGGAACAGCAGACACTAATCAAGGACATTGGATTTTTATTGCTACGTTAGCAACTTGGAGTATGACCTTGGGAGGCACCCTTAACAGCTATCTCACCTGCTTCCTCTGTTTAGAGAAATGATAATGAGGCTCGGTTTCAGGGGCTTTGGGAAGTCTAAAATGAAAGTGTAAGATGTAATCATCACTGGTTCCTCTTACCTTTTCCACCAGGCCATACTTCTCCCGCCAGTTAATAAGACCAATCACTTTCGTACCATAGTCTACTTTCTCGTTACAGAATAGTTCTTTGAAAACAGTCAGGCTTAATGCTTTTTTTAAGCTCCTTTGAAAATATAACAATTGGAGCTAAAATTAGTGTTGTTCGTGTCCTCAATAAAAAAGGCTTTGAAATATTTAAAAAAGGAACGTGACTAGGAGAGAAAGTCTGTAGACTCTCAACGAAGTGATCGTGAGTAAACGTTGAATTAAGAACACCATGAACTACTCTTAATTAAAGTACAAATGATTGTGAATCCAGTATAATTGCAAGTCATTGTCATTTCTACTACTTTTTTGCACACCATGTTTTCCTTTGAAAACCTGCTCATCTTCTAACTTCAAGGTTACCCAAGAAAAATTATCTTTGAAAAGCATATTGTTGCAAAATGGTTTGTGTCTTATTTTCTTGCCCAATTTTTCCCATTTACCTATTTAGGAAACTATATAGTGCATGTTCTACATCTAACACTATTCTAAGCACTTGACGAATATTAACTCATTTAATCAACAGCATTAGGAGGTGAGTATCATTATTATCTCCGATTTACAGAGGAGGAAAGTGATACAAAAGGAGACTGAGAATCTTGTCCAAGCCATGGAGCCCCTAGTGGTAGAGCTGGGGTTTGAACCCAGCCAGTCTGGGCCTCTAAATAACCATGAGGCTGTGCTGCCTCATTATAGAGATACACTTACATCAAATTGAAAGTAAATCTTTGTAAAATTGACTGGCTTGAAAAACTTTTGAGTAGGCACCCTTTCTCCCCAGTGCTGCTTCTCCACACCCTCTATCCCCATTCACACGTCATGTCCAAAGACTCTAAATGAGCGACGTGCCATCATCTAGTGTATCCAAATCATGTCTCGAAAAGACTAAGCCAGCAGTGGCCATATAACAATGGCCATATTTGAACAGTACATTGGTTCTGAAATTTCAAGGACAGAAATGGAGAGAAGGCCGTTAAAAGAAAAGGAAAAGTAGAGGGGACAGAGGAAAGAGATGAAAGCACAGGGGAAGGAGTAAGAAAATGTAGGGAAGATGCAATGCCTGTCAGCTTTGCAAAGCCCTGTAAAACATTCAGTTCTCACAACATAAATTTAGTAAGTGCTAATTACTTAGAGTCAGTGACTTGAGTGTTTAAAGAACAGGCTGGACTTCAAATAAATATACCTTATTCTGCCAAAAAAAGTAGTCTTGAATAAGCCCGTTGAGACAATGAATAATGTTTTGTTAATTTTATCCACAAGGGCAAGGACAACCCTAAAGAACAGAGAACAGGGCTCCCTCTGGAGTCTACCCAGCCCAGCCCGCAATGGAGGTCAGCCCAGCTACAACCACAACCTCTCATTGCTGAGTAAGCGCAACGTGAAAGGTTCAGAATCTGTCCAAACCACTGCCAGTACTTAGAACATTGTTAAATACCTGCCTCACTCTGATTTGATGGCGTATATCTGAACATCTACATATTTTAACTGCAAGCAATATGACTGTAACCTCATTGGTTTACATATATGTATGCTTTCTTTATACAAGCACAATTTTTTCCAGTTTGATGGAGATACAATTGACACACATCACCATATAGGCTGGTTTTGTAGCATGACGTTTGACTTACATATATTGTGAAATAATTATGCAATAAGTGTAGTGAGCATCCCTCATTTCATGTAAATAAAATACAAAAGAAAAAGTAAAAAGAGAAACTAAAAACATTTTTTCCCTTTGGAAAATTAGGATTTACTCTCTGAACAACTTTTACATATGCCACAAAGCAGTGGTAACTGTAGTCACCTCATGTATTACGTCCCTGGGACTGACTCACCCTGTAACGGGAAGTGGGTACCTTTCACAGCTTCCCCTACTTTCCCTCCCCTGACCTCTGCCTCTAGTAACCAAAGTCTGATCCTTTGAAATGTTTGTTTGGTTCTTGTTTGTTTGTCCCTTTTTTGTGTAAAGATTCACTATATAAGTGATAGTGAATCCACAGTATATATAAAGGGGAATGTGGCTTGTCAGGGAATTGAAAATCTGTCTACCATTTGAAAATAGACCAATATCATTCACAATGTTTATTGAGTAAAGGGGGAAAATTATATGATGATCTCAACAGAAAAGGGAAGAAAACTAACTATATTTAATATCATTCATCATTTTAAAAATTCCTGGAATTACAAAAGTGGTTTGGCAATAGAAGGCTTTAAATACAATTTACATTAAGAGATAACAGAAGAAAAGAGGTTATGCATCATCTTAACAGACAAAGAGAAAAATCAATGATAAAACCGATTCACTTCTCTTTCTTCCTTCTTCTCTCTCTAAAACCAATAAATTAAAAAACTGATTTACAAAGAAAAAATATCATTAGTAAGCTAGAAATAAAAAGGAGCCTCCTCGACCCAATAAAGAAAAGTTCCAAAAAGCTAGATCAAAACCATTCCTAACAGCACAATGTGGGAAGTAATCACATTAAATTAAGAGCAAGAGGAAGGTGCGCACTAATCACTATTCTGCAAGTTACCCCGGGTCTCTGCTGGTGCGGTCATACTCGGAAACGAAAGTTTAAAACATAAGAAGTGAAATGGGAAAAACAAAAAATGCCATTTTTCATGGACGTTATAATTAACTACACAGAAAATCTAAAAATCATTCATAGAGATGTTAAATGGATAAGGGAGGGTAGCAATCTTGCTAGAAATAAGATCAATATACTTAATCTATATAACATCAATAACGATTGAGAAAAGGTATTTAAAAAAAAAGATAGCATTTGAAACAGCAACATAAATGGATAGTATCTAAATCTAATAAAAATTGTAGAACATTATGGATGCAATTTTGTAACTTTATTAAATGGCATTAAAGAAGTCATAATTAAATGAAGAGATATGACATGGTCAGGTATAGGAAGGATCTCTATCATAAAGGGTATAATTCTCTCCAAACTTATCTAAAGATCCAAACCTCCATTTTTTTTAAGGAAATTACCTGTGATTCTAAAATGTATAGAAAAGCAAAATGACATATACATAAAATATGTTTTTAAAGAGGAAGGCTACAGTATATAATATATACAATATCTATCTCTCTATCCTATAGATCAGCTTTTATGCTTTTAAAGAATATCCAATAAAATTATGGTATTAATCATTAGTTATATGACTACTTTTCTGAACATGTTAGAGTTTCAGACTCCTGTTAAAAATGTGCCCACTTATGTCAATTACCATGGGTATGTAGGTGTTTTAGTTCCCCAGGGCTGCCAACACAAACCACCACAAATTTGGTGGTTTAAAACAACAGAACTGTATTGTCTCTCCGCTCTGGAGGCCAGACATCGGCAATCAGGGGGAGACGGGTCTGCACTCCCTCTAGAGGCTCCAAGGCTGTCCCCTTTCTCCTCCAGCTTCTGGTGGCTGTCAGCACTCCCAGGCTTGTGGCTGCATCTCTCCAATCCCTGTCTCCATCTCCCTCTGCCCTCTTCTCAGAGTCTCTCTTTTTTCCCTCTGGCTTTCTTGTATGAAAACAAAATGGAGTTTACAGGATACTTGGATAGTCCAGGATAAAGGCATCACCACGTCTTTAACTTAATTACATCTGCAAAGACCCTATTTCCAAATAAAGTTGTAGTCCTAGATTCCAAGTGGACATATGTTGGTAGAAGAGACACCACAATAGTACGTAATCCACATACATTTTATTTTAAATATTATTTAAGAGTCAGAAATAATATTGACAACATATGATGAGGGGAAGAACAGTTGTGTGATTGACTCACTTAATACAAATGTGGATAAAATATACAAAGGTGTCTAAAAAAGATATGAGCCAGATTATGATTCTCTCTGTGTCGGGTGAAATAAGCAGCTTTAACTATATTTTTCTTTATTGTTTGATGGCATTTCAATGAACTTACAATATTTTTATAAACAAAATATTTAAGCTTTTCACTTTGAAACTAAAATGCTACTAACATTTTAGTTTAGTATATTTTAAAATTGTCACCGATATTTCAACCTAGGTTGACAGAATTTTGAAGGAAGCTAATGATATTTCACAGTGTGCTATGTCATGGCTGGTCTCCTGCCTGTTGGGGGAGTCTCCAGTCTTTCGTCTTCATGGTTAATCACTTCCTCTCGGCAGAAGGCATGGGAGTCAGACTCAGAGCTGAGTCCAATGCCAATGGAGCAATTCTTCTTTTAAAAATCCCTTTTTGTTTGGCCAAAGACATACCAAGCATTTCGAAAGCATCATCTCATTACCATGACAGTCCTGTTGCTATAGAAGTGAGGGAAGGTATGTGGCAGGTGCCTCTATCCTCATTCCACTGCCCAAAACACGAGTGTGGAAGATGGGATGTGACTTGTCAAGTCCACCCAGTGAGGGAGGGGAGATCTGGGACTGCATGTAAGGTCATGGCCACAAGTTCTGTGTCACTGCAGGCTGTGGCAGTATGATAGTGCATTCTCTGTTTGTCCTGGGGCTTGTGCTGAACCAGGCAGCAAATACAGAAGCACTTTCCAAAAGACATTAGGTGTAGCTGGGCCCTGTGACTATCACTTGTGACTGCTTTTTACCAACTGCCAGCCTTGTAATGAATGATAACTATTACAAGTTCTCTTTAGTGGTATCAGGGTAATTTAAATATGTAAATAAGAAATCTGGCACTTCTGGTCATTTTCACTGTCTGTTAAAAGTGATAACATTACTGGCAAAACACTTGTGAGAGAGTTCTGTAGTTACTAAAAAGTCTTTCCACAAAATACCATCTTCTCTGATATAATTATAAAATAGTAACTAAGAGCCAATTGATTTATTCTCATGCCCACAGATTAGGGTAACTGATAAATCAGTTTATGAAATCTGGATTATGATATGTAGAAATATTATGAATAAAATAATAAATTAAATGCAGCAAAAGAAAGCTAAAGGGAATCAGGAAGTAAAGTTATAACAGATAAAGGTAGAAATTGACTAGAAAACTAAAAGACAGTAGAACTAAGTAAATAAAATTGTGAACTATACAGAGTTCTGGCCAATCTGAGAGAAAGAGGAAAATACAAATATTAGAAACAGATACACTGATAATTTTAAAAATTATAAGACTACTATGTACAACCTTATGCAAGTACATTTTAATATATACATGAAAGGTATAGTTTTTAATGAAAATGTCATTTACCAAAATTGGCTTACAGAGATTTAAAATTCTTCAGTGGACAAAAGACCATAAATAACATTAAAGTGTAGCCAAATCTCTATTGTGAATTCATACTGCCAGCACAGATTTTAAAAAGGCAATGAAAAGTACCTATCCTACTTAAACTATCCCGGACCTTAGAAGAAGATGGAATGTTTTGACTTATTCTCCAATGCTCAGATAAAGCAGAGATCCAAAACTGGACAAGGAGAGCACTCTCTGCACATACACAATTCAAAAATTAATCTTGCTCATGAATTCGATGTAAGAATCCTGGAAAAATTTAACCAAGTAAATCTATCAGTGTACTGGCAAATTAATATTCATTTGCTTTTATAGTTCTATATACATGTATGTGTAATTATAGGTATAATTATATATGTATATGTAAGGAACAAGATTATTAGACTATATTTTGTGCTTTTTTTCATTTAAAATGTGAAAAAAAATATCTTGACATTTATCCTCAATGATAGTATTTTATTCATTTCATAGTATGCCATTGAAATCACAATTTCAAGTCAAAAGAAAGAAATAATTTATCTGTATTGAACACAGAGCACATTTGCAGAGATATTAAGGGGAAAAAAAAACCAAACACCTGACAAGTGTTCATTTTATACTCATTTTAATAACTCCCCAAGTAACTGTGGAATCAACTGCTAACTTTCAACTTTAGTGAGAGACGCACACAGCAGAGAGCCTGGCTGGGCAGTGAGAGGTGATTCTAAAAACAAGGTGAGCTGAAAGTATTTAAGTGCCCACGGCCATCTTTCGTGCCATATGGAGATATGGAGCGTGGTTGTTTGCGACAGCAGAGGACGGAGGAAACCCAGGAGGGAAAGAGATAGGCTGAAATGAGAGATGGAGCAAGAAAAATGCCCTATGTCATGTGGAAAGGGGGATTCCCCATCAGTCTTCCAACTTATATGAGCAACCAATTTGTTTGTGGCTTAAAATTTCTGATGCTTGCAATTAAATGCCTCCTGAATATACTGTATCTTTCTACTGTCTTCCTTGCTCTTGAGAGACTTCCAAACGAGAATGATTCACGCAACATTCCAGCACCTCCATTTTTTTTTAATCACGCTGTCCCCAGCGGCCCTGAGTCTCCACCTACTTCAATTGGACCCTTGTCATTACTCAGACCTGCCACGCTATGAAATGTTATCCTCTAATAATTATGGAGATACACACTTTCATTACTAGCTGGATTATGAAAAATCAGCAGTGACAGATTGCATAATATAATTAGGTGTTATAAAGTTTCCAAAAGATGCCTTCTTATTTGGGGTAGTAATACGGAAAAAAGCTGAAGTCTAGCTAAGCATATGGCACATGCAAGAATAGATCTTGTTAATGATGTTCATTGCACCTATTTTAAAAACACACGATATTCTTATGTATTGATCGGTCTTTATCTAAAACAGACAAAAAAGGAAAACCCTATCATTCCAATCTTGCTGAAAGCTAAATATAATTGATCTTTTTTTTTTCTTCCCATTTATTTTGACCTTATGCTGCATTTTTAGGAAGCATACAGAATTAATGAAATGTGATGAGCTACTGAAATGTTCTCAGATAGCACTGGGATAATAGAGAGGTAAAGAGCTGGACCACTGTTAATCACAACAACACCCCCCTTAAAAGCTGGAAGGCATCAGCAATCTGCTGTTGCCATATTGATTTCACTTAGCTCTTCTGGATGGAATATCAGGGAGACTGTCCAATGCAGAATCGAGACAGATGGTAGGGAGGTTGGGAGAAAAAAATAGTCTCGCAGTATAAATGGAAGTCAAAGCAAAGCTTTTTGAAAAATATTATTATAATTCCTTGACAAACAACTGACACCAAACCAAAAACAACTATTAATACCATGGCGAGAAGCATGGCAGAAGAACATGTTTACTTTTTGTGGATGAAGTTAGATTTGGCAGGACTGCTGGTATGGCTCCCTGACAGGTGGGTTCCTGATATCACTTTATAAATCTAGTGATATCATGCCATTAATTAAATTAGAGTTTCTTGACCTGAAAATAGAATTTTCAAAATAACATTTGATTGCGGAGCAAGTATTTAAATTATTCTACCCAAAGCATGGGAAATAACTCGTTTAAATGAGTTAATAGGTAGTTGCTGCACTCTTCCTTCCCGGGGTATATCTTTTATTCACTATTCTCTTTTGATCTGTTGATTTTGAGAGGAGCTAAGGTAATTGCTACTGTATGTAATTTCAATAAGAGATATCACCTGATGAAAAAAAATAGAATTTGGGGGTCAAGGGTTTTAATTCAATTCTATCATGTATTAAGTCTTTGAACTTAGGTCACTTAACCTTTCTAAGCCTTCAATTCCTCAATGCAAATTGGAACTATCTCAAATAATGTTAAAACTTATTAAGAAGATTAGATACATAATTATATAAAAGTGCCTGGATTAGTCCTCTTACCTTCCCTCAGTCTTGGAAAGAAAATACACTCTCTCTTTAAAGAGGAAGTGGGGCTGAATAACTTTCAGGTGGAGTTTTTTGCATCTTGTATGAGCCTAATATGCATTTCTTGGGTCTATACTAGGGAATCGACTGCCTGTTGGTTTTCTTTCACCAGCGCTGACATTTTATGCTTGTGAGGAAGGACAATTCAACCAGAAACTGCTGCTCCAGCGCATTGCTTGTGCGTTGTCTTTCTGCAGCAGTGGGAAAGCCTGAAGACAACAGCGAGGCAGCAGGAACAAGGCCAAGCAATAGGCAAGGTCCTGGGGAAGTTTGCATCTGCATCATGGGCAGCAGCCAGATGGCAACAAGAGCGATTCTGGAGTCAGAGTGGAAAGTTTCGGGGGTGCGTATCGACACCGCCTCCCGTGTGGGGCAAGCTAGACATCTAACTTAATGCAGTGACACGAGTTCTGAGAAAGTGAATATGTGTGGAAGGTAATGGGCTCATACTGGACACTCTCTGTCCTCCACACAGAGGTTTGACCTTGGCCTTGCCTTCTTCCACCAAGCTGAAGCCAGTTCACTTTTCAAGGTTACTTTCACGACTTTGGTGCCTTTTCAAAACCTAAGTGTCTCCAGCTCAGCCCTGACACATAGCTCCTTGAGAGATTTGATTCATCTCTTTCAAATGGACATGGAGTCCTGGCTGTCTAGCAAGATGAAAGGTCATTGCTTTAACAACTTTGTGGGGCACTGCCTTAAATCTTAGGACATTTTGTCACCACCGCTGTTGGGCACTTTGTTCTCTTTTTTGCCTTTTGATCTCCTCCGACTTCCCCCTCTGGAGGTCGATAGGTAGGTTCATTTTGGCAAAGGCCAGGAAGTCAGGTGTCTTGCAAAGGTCACATGATTTGTGGTAGAGAGAGAAGCAGAGCTCAGATGTCATGAGTGATCCCTTGCACTTAAAAAGCAACCGATCCTTAGTGACAACTTTAATAGCATACACAATAAAATACAATTTAAAAAAAACCCAAACAGAACAACCTATCTTTGTAGATATGAATCACATAATTTTCTGGGTACTCACTATGTTTCCAATAATAAATGTTGGGTTAGTAGTTGTTCCACAAGTAATTGCCACGTAAGACATTTGATCAGTAAGAAATTAGATTCTTCTGTGAAGCTGAGGCAACCCAGAAAACAATTTGATTCCTACGTCACCATTTTCTCCCTGTTTCTTCAGATTTGAAAATTGTGCAACACAGCACAAGTGAGTAGAAAGCGGCTAAGGGAAATACGCAGGCAACAGATGTGGCTTCAGTGGGCAAATATGGTCACATTTCCCCCTTTCATCTTGGCTACTTTGACACTTGAGAAAGTTCCGCCCTCGGGATTCCAGGGACTTTGCTTATGCGAAGTTGATATGAAAAATCTGGTTCACCAAAAGAAATCTCAGAACTGAAGGCAAGCTGCTCCCTTCCCACTGAAAATGTCAAGCACTTATTCATATGGTTTTTACCAGACTTGATTTATATGAGCAACAGCCAGTCTGTAACCTCACCCTCATCCCAGTGCAAGTGGGAAGCCTGCTCATGCAGCCATTAATATCGGTTAGTTCTGTTTGATATCCTAAATAGAAAATCATTTCTTCTCGCCACGTGGGAGTGCTTGAATTTACTCCATCTTCCCCTTTAAAATCTTCTGGTTTCCAAATGTCTCTGTGGTTTCCATAATCAAAAATACGATTATTTTCTTTATAGCTGTCTAGAAGTTTGGCTTTAAAAAAATAAATGTTGCTTACACCCTGATTTGTAACTTGAATTCATATTTTCCAAGTCCAGTGAAAGTGTACTCTTTACCAAAAGATTGTAAAAAATCAAAAGAAGATAAAATTTTATTTACACTATCTTTCCAAGTGATAATGTGGCTTGTATATTGAAATGTATGCATTTTCTTAAGGACTCACCTGTTTTCAATGTTTTACTTCTGGCATTTTCTAGATGGTACATGACTTGTACAGAAGTATTCTTTTCATGTGTACTCCCAGGTAACAAGAGAATGAACGGGAAGGCTGCCACATACACAGTGGGGGCAGATCAAAACAAGGTTTTTGGTGAAAATTTAAAAAAAAAGAGAAAAGGAAAGGAGCAAGCTTAGCCCTACAGAATGAGTCGCTTAATTCAGAAAGAGAAGAGAGAATCAGAAAGCATGATTTATAGCACCACGGGCCAATAACTCTCGTGTCCAGAGAAAGGAGTTGTAAGGTATAAAGCATTTCCTATGATATGCCTCTTCAAGCACCAGATTGATACATCTTCAAAAATGAGTCCCTACCCCCACATGGATATTGCAGCAGAGAACTGTCTTGAAATCTCCCGATTCACAACACCCTCATTGTCAAACTAACAAAGACAAGGCTACAAGCTGTGTCTGGGTTTTAGCTCACATAGCATGAGGACTAAGAGCTCCCGAGAAAACTATAAAGAAGCATGCCCCCCCCCCCACATTTTCCCACTTCAAAAAGAATACAAAGATCAGTTATTCACTAAGCAGGATTTCCACTGTCATTCCGGGATTTGACTCACAGTATGGAGCACTCTCCTACATGATATGACTAGGGGATGTTTAATGGCCATGTTCTCCAGAAAAAGCTGGGTCATTGCAGACATGCAAAGACAGCCCAAGAGACTGGAGCCAGTCAATAGCAGGATCAGGGACCGTTCAATATCCTTGATATTTTGAAAGCACACATTTTGAACCTCCTAACTTTTCTTCAAACTCACATTTTTCGGATGCACATATCATCTTATTTAATTTTCATTATGAACTGGCCAATTAAGAATTATCTGATGCATTTCTATGGATGAACAAGCTAACGGCCAGAGAAGCCAGGCTCCTTGTGTAGTTAATAAATGTCAGAACTAGGTTCAAATCATAGTTTTTCAAACTCCGAAATTCTTTTTCCTGATATCTAACTGGGAATGGATCAATTGACCAATGAATGCCTCACTTCCAAAAGGCATGCGGCTGGAGAGAGAAGGATAGAAATAATAAGATCATTAATTTTGTTGATAATGTTTAAATTGGCTTATTTTAAAAAGTTTTGGTTTAACCCTTAAAAAAAGAAATTATGTTATCTGCAGAAATCACATGGGTCTCACTTAAAATAATTTAAGCAAAAGTAGTCTTTTTTCACCTTTTCACTTTTCACGACTTTCTTTTGGGACACTCCTGATAAATAATAGTACAGAACAAAGAACGGATTGAGATGGCACAACGTAACCACTGGTGTTACTATAAAGAAGCACACCACCCCCTGCCCCCAGGATTAATAAAATTAGACCTGACTGGGCAAGACTGGCAATGGCAAATGGAAAAGATTGGAAGTTTCTTCAGGGGTCTCACACTCATTACTGCGGCCATGTGAGGAGATGTCACTACCACCTGAAACAGTCAGCCACATTTCTCTGGAGAGTATGCAAGATAAGGAAAAAGTTAGAAGACACACTACATATTTCCTGAGAAGATGCTCTCTCCACCCAACCCTGGCCATCAGAACTGGTTTTTATCAAGGAAGTTGCCAGTCCTCAGCATTTCTCCAATTAACATTTTATTGGGTTTGAGATTGCAGCTTCATGGCGCTCAAGTTCAGGAGCTGTAGGGAAAACAGGATGCAATTTCCTACTGAAACATGATTCATATAGAATGTGTCTTCATGTATAGCATTTTTAATAAGAAAATGAAATTAATATCTCAATCTTAGTAATGTAACTCTATTTTATAAAAACTAACTTAGAAATTGGCATTTTCTAGGGGGGAAAAAAAAGACCTCAGAATTTAAAACAAGCCTGAATATTCAGCTGAAATATCACGGAGCTAGAATTGTAGTATCTAATTATGTGTTCCGTTAAAATGTACAGAAGCTGGAAATCTTACAGCTGCGGGTAACAGAATAATGTGACGGTGGCAGTCCCAAACGCGTTTATTGTGAACAGCCTCCTGCTACATCTTTTTCCCTCCTTTACTCTCAATCTTTTTCTATCCTTATGTTTTCACCGTGTCATTTTATGTGTGTCTCTTGTAGACAGAATATGCTGAAATTTAGTTTTCTTTTTGTCCAAACTCATATCTCTGTATTTTAAACAAGAGAGTTCTTTTCCTGTTATACCTGTCGAGATCATCAATACATTTGGAATTCTTTCTTTTTTTAAGAAAGATTTAATTCATTTATTTTTTGACAGGGGGGAAGGGTGGGAGAAAGAGAGGGAGAGAAACGTCAATGTGTGGTTGCCTCTCACACGCCCCCTCCTGGGGACCTGGCTTGCAACCCAGGCATGTGCCCCGACTGGGAATTGAACTGACAACCCTTTGGTTTACAAGCCAGTGCTCAATCCACTGAGCCATATCCGCCAAAGCTGGAGTTATTTCTAATTGTTGTTTTTATTGTTCCTATTCTGTTTTTTTTTGCTATATTTATTTTTCTTTTTTTCTGCCATGATTTGGATTTAAATTTTTAAATTCCACTTCCTTATCCACTGCCACTGTTTAAGACATACCACAGCCTATTTCTGTTCCTTGTTAGCCAGGTATAGTAACTAAGATTTGTCCAGAGAAAATGAAGCCCTTTATATTTTTTAACATCATTTTACCTACAGATGCTTCTCAACTTACGACGGGGTTATGTCTCAATACACCCATCATAAGCTGAAAATATCCTAAGTTGAAAATGCGTTTAATACACTAATCTATCAAACATCAGAGCTACCTTACCTTAAACATGCTCAGAACACATACATTAGCCTACAGTTGGGCAAAATCACTTCACTGTTCAGCATCACAAGAGTATTGTACTGTCCATTGCTAGCCTAGGAAAAGATCAAAATTTGAAGTACACTTTCTACTGAATGACTGTTGCTTTCCTACCACCATAAAGTTGAAAAACCATAAGCCACACCATATTGCACGAGGCACTATCTGTACTGACTCCATACAGCCTCCTTCTTTGGGCTGCTGGTATACCCCTGAAGGTGACATGACCCAGTCTTGCTTACAGAGACATGGGACATTTTGTGAATTTTGTGAAACCAAAAAACTGCATAGAAGGCAAAGCAGCACAGCAGACGCAGGTACATCCATCATGCTCCCATACTGAGTCTGTGCTGGATTCATCCAGCCAGTCACGTGTTCGACAAGCAAGTCTTTGTAGGGTCCCTCTCATGCAGTAATACATTTCTTGATAATAAAACCAAATTGTGTTATGTATAAGGAGTTTGTCTTCATGGGTTATACTGTATATTCAAAAGGAACAAAGATGTTATCTTCTATTTATTTTCCATCCTCTCCCTCAGTCGTTCTCAAAGCTTAGTGAGCATCAGAGTCTCGGGGTAAGTTTGACATTCATGCGGGGGTCTAGGGATTTGCATTTCTAGCAAGTATTTTATCGAATGAAGACAAAGCACAATCACAAAGACAGGCTCGGTCTGTGCACTCAGTTCTGTACATAGTGGTGAACCGTAAATATTCACTGCACTGAGGCAGATAGGTGCCTGAGAATGCGGGGACAGGGTGGGGCTGGGTAGAAGTCTACATTTCTGTAAGCCAGTAGTTCAAGTACTAGTTGACAAGGCCTTGATACTGTGCTCTGCGGAATAAAAGTTACTTAAGACTAATAATAACCATGGTTACCTTTGATCTGTATATTGGTCTGACACATTTAATCTTATAAAGTTGTACCAAGCACCTGATTCTTTCAAAATCATCTCTCTCTCGCTGAGAAGCTCTCAAAAATAGATTAGGCCAGGTAAGACAGCAAGAGAATCTCTGAGATTGGGAAAACGTTGCTCAGTGGCAAGAAAAATAATGCACATTAAGAGAATTTCAAGATTTTAAAAATGCTACATAATGTCAAATGGCAGTCAGTTATACACTTTTCTAAAAGAAGATGTGTTTCTGGTGGCAAATTGTTTTCCAGACAGAAAGTTGCTTTTAAAAATAATAAAGAATAGATTGTCCTCTTTTGTGGATTTATAGTTCAGTTGAAGGGGACAATGCTTCATGCTAATAAAGTACCTTTGCTTAACAACATCATAACTGCTACTTCCAACTTTCCACAATTACGTGCTACTCGTACCTGGCACTTGTTTAATCTAGCATTATTTCTACACCCCTCTTGTTGACAGATACACTGAGCTGGTCCATTCTGTGAGCAGCTATCCACCTCCTGACCTGAGGCTAGCCTCTGTCTTCCCCTTAGCAGAGAAGATGAGATCTTGTGACTGTTGCTCCAGAGCTAATTTGACTTTGATCTCAAAAGCCCAGTCTGCACACTGCTTTCCTGGAAGTTCTCTTAAACAGCAGGCCAGTGGAGTGAGAAAGAATGACCTAGTGATGGACAATATCACCAGTGCTCCTCCTACAGACATATTCAATCACCATATGATTAGTGTATACATGCCCAGGGCCAAAAACTGTTGGGTGACCTTGAAAAGGTATGGAATACAAGGTCTGCCTGGAAGGTCTCCAGCCATGTAATATGAAAAATAGAGACATTTATTGAAGAAGATACAAGATACAAGAAACATTGTACATAGGACAATGACACCTCAATCCCCTTCAAAGTCAGCACCTTGGGACCTCACGCTGTTCTCCTAATTGCCATCAGCTGCCCCATCACATTTTCCTGAATCTCATCAATGGTCTGGAATCTCTTCCCTTTCAAAGGTGATTTTGGTTTTGGGAAAAGCCAGAAGTTGCAGAGCACCAAATCTGGGCTGTAGGTGGGGAGCTGAGTCACCTGGGTGATTTGATGTTTTGCCAAAAAACTCTGCACAAGATGTGATGCATGAGAGAGTGTGTTGTCATGATGAAGCTGCCAATCACCAGTTGCCCATAGTTATGGCCTTCTGAATCATCTGAATAGTTTCCATGGAGGAATGTTCAAGCTTAATGCACAATCTGATACAGATTTGTTGCTCTACTTGCTCAGTCATGTTGAATGTGACAGCCACACAGTACACATGCTCACTCAATGGCATCTACTGCACCCACTGACTAATATAGTGAAGTCATCATTGTTCACACATGCACATTCCAGTCCACTCTCCTTGGCTTCCAGGTGGCATCGATGGTGTGCAAACCATTCATGTTATATTAACCATGGCTGGACCTTTCTGGACAGGCCTGGTTGAATTTCACCCTCTCAGTTCAAAGTCTGTGACTTCACCCCCACTCACAGTTGAGGTCAAAGCCTTTACCTAATATTTTTCAAACTATTTGTAAATGATTTAATGTGATTGTTTTAAATGTATAATAGCATAAAATTCAGGGATAAAAAATGTGTAGAATAAAAACATTTTTCCAACTTCTGGCCAAGATGGAGATGTAGGTAGACACACTGTGCCTCCTCGCACAACCAAAGGAAGGACAACAACAAATTTAAAAACAAAAAACAACCAGACTGCCAGAAGATTGAATAGTATGGAAGTCCCACAACAAAGGAGTTAAAGAAGAAACACTCACCCAGACCAGTAGGAGGGGTGGAGATGGGCAGCCGGGTGGAGAGGACTCACGGCAAGGGGGCGGCTGGTGGACCAGGTGGTCCCATATTTACGTGCAGATAAATAGGGAGGAACAACTGGGAAGCGAGACAGACGCGCAACCCAAGATACCAGTGCGGGGTGGAGGGGGGAGGGTGGGAAATAAAGCCTCAAATCTCTGACTGTAAAAACCTGTGGGAGCTGCGGCAGCAGGAGAAACTCCCAGCCTCACTGGAGAGCTCGTTAGAGAGACCCACAGGGTCCTAGAACATACACAAACCCTCTCACCTGGGAATCAACACCAGAAGGGCCCAATTTGACTGTGGATAGCAGGGGAAGTGACTGAAAACCAACAGAGAGCAGAGCAAGCAGCATCGTTCTCTCTTAGACCCCTCCCCCACATACGGCATCACAACACAGCAATGTGGGTTGCCCCACCCTGGTGAACACCTAAGGCTCCACCCCTTAGTATGTAACAGGTGTGCTGAGACAAAAAAAAAAATGACCTAAATGAAAGAACAGATCAAAGCTCCAGACAAAATACAACTAGGTGATGAAGAGATAGCCAATCTATCAGATACACAATTCAAAACACTGGTAATCAGGATACTCACAGATTTGGTTGACTATGCTTGCAAAATACAGGAAAAAGTGAAGGCTATGAAAAGTGGAATAAAGGAAAATATACAGGAAACCAACAGTGACAGGAAGGAAACTGGGACTCACATCAACAATTTGGAACAGAAGGAAGAAATAGACAGTCGACCAGAACAGAATGAAGAAACAAGAACTCAAAAAAATGAGGACAGGCTTAGGAACCTCCAGGACAACTTTAAACATTCCAACATTCGAATCATAACAGTGCCAGAATGATAAGAAGAAGAGCAAGAAATGGAAAACTTACTTGAAAAAATAACGAAGGAGAATTTCCCCAATCTGACAAAGGAAATAGACTTTCAGGAAGTCCAGGAAGCTCAAGAGAGTCCCAAAGAAGTTGGACCCAAGGAAGCACACACCATGGCACATTATAATTACAATACCCAAGATTAAAGAGGAGAGAATCTTAAAAGCAGCAAGAGAAAAGGAGACAGTTACCTACAAGGGAGTTCCCATTAGACTAGCAGCTGCTGTCTCAAAAGAAATCTTGCAGGCAAGAAGGGGCTGGAAAGAAGCATTCCAAGCCATGAAAGGCAAGGACCTACATCCAAGATTACTCTATTTAGCAAAGCTCTCATTTAGAATGGAAGGGCAGATAAAGTGCTTCCTCAATAAGGTCAGTTCAAGGAGTTCATCATCACCCAGCCTTTATTATAGGAAATGTTAAAGGGATTTATCTAAGAAAAAGAAGATAAAAAATATGAACAGTAAAATAACAACAAACTCACAGCTATTAACAACCGAACTTAAACAAAAAAACAAACTAAGCAAACTACTAGAACAGGAACAGAATCACAGAAATGGAGATCACATGGAGGGTTATCAGCAGGGGAGTGGGTGGGGAGAGAGGGGGAAAAGGTACAGAGAATAAGAAGCATAAATGGTAGGTAGAAAATAGACAGGGGGAGGTTAAGAATAGTATAGGAAATGTAGAAGCCAAAGAACTTATATGTGTGACCCATGGACATGAACTAAAGGTGGAATGTGGGTGGGAGGGAGTGTGCAGGGCATAGGAGAATAAAGGGGGGAAAATGGGACAACTGTAGTAGCATCATCAATAAAGTATATTAAAAAAAAACACATTTTCCCTTCACCATCTGTGCCCTCAGAAATCCAGTTGCCCTCCACAGAGAACCCTTTGTCACCTTCTCTAATGTGTCCTTCCAGAATTGTGCTATGCCCCTATACAAAATTCATAACCCTTTTCACAAATATTTATTTAGTACTCAATATGTATTAGGCATTGAATGCAGTGTATGTATCAATGAACAAAAGAGTCAGTATTTCTTGCCTTCACGTAGTCTACAGTCTAGTGTGGGGAGGCAGGCAATACATAAAATAGATATGCTAATTTTATAGTCTATCAGAAGATGATAATTACTTTGGAGAAAATTCAAACAGAGTCTTGTGAAGGAATAGAAATAGCTAACATTTCAGGGGGGGTCAGAAAAAGTCTCATGAACAGAGTAACCACTGAGCGGACTTGAAGGGGGAGGGACAGTGAGTCCTGAGTCTGTCAGAGACAAACATCCAGGAAGAAGGAGTTTAGGAGCAGAGTAAGAAACTAGGTTAAGATTCAGAGTGGACCAAATCAGGCTGAAATGTGTCACTATCCTAAACTGAGCATGTATTCTGCAGAAAACAGAGAGCCATCAGAGGATTTTGAGCAAGGAGTGACATGATCTGACATACATTTTGGCAGGATATCCTGGATGCTTTCTTGAGAATAGTCTGAAGAGGAGCAAGGGCTGGGAGAGCAACAAAGAAGCGTGTTGCAATAATACGGTCGGTAGATGATGACTGTTGGCTTGGGCTAGGACAGCAGCCACGCAGGTGGTGAGAAAGGGCCTGGTTCTGGGTATATGTTATGACTCTGAAGGCAAGATCTACAACAATATACTAAGGTTTGCATATGGGCTGTCAGAGGAAGTTGGGTATCAAGAGTGTCTCTTAAGGATTTCAGCCACAATTCCTGAAAGAATAAAGGTGAAATAGGAAGCCTGAAGGAGGAATAGGTTTGAGGGGGGAAGATGAGAAGTTCTTCGATATCTGAGGCTTGAAATGTTCAATAGACATCAAATTGGAGATCCTACACAGACCGTAAGATATACAAATATAATATCAGGGAACATATCTAAGCTGGAGATGAGAATTTGAGAGTCAAAAGTAAGTAGATGTTATTTGAAGCTGTGAGTTTGGAGGAAACCCCACATAAGTAAATGTACATGGAGAAGGAGAGGACAAGATGGAACCCTGAGTCTCCCCAACAGTCAGTCCTGAAAGATTCAAGGGAGAAAAGGCAGAGAGACTGAGAAGGAGCAGCAATGGGGAAAAGGAAAACCCGTGAGGGGTGTGCTGGAAGCTAAGGGAAGAAAAATATTTCAAGGAAGAGGCATGGCAATTGTGTCTGGTGCTGCTGCTAAACGATTTATCACCAAGGTCAATGGCGATATTGATGAGGAGAGTTTTAGTGGGACAAAACCAAATTAAAATGGATTCAGGAGTAAGAAGCAAAGAGGAGCTGGAGAAAACGAGTCTAGTTTAAGTCTCTTGAAGAGTTTTGCTGTAAAAGAGAGCCAAGAAAAGGGATGCTAACCACAGGGAGAAAATGTGATCAAAAGGAGCTTTGTTTTTTTAATGGGACAAATAAAATCTTACTTGAATGCCGTGGTCACAATGTAATAACAAGGGAAAATATGTGTGTTTACACATACTCATTTTGTTGCACAGGATACACAGTTACACACTAATCTGAACTCCCCCCACCCCCGCCGTTTAATGACAGTATTCCATCAAGTTTAAGTTCTCACTGACCAGGAGACACACCGTTATTATTTTACTGCTATGAAGGAAAAAAAATATTCTGCCACTTAAACTATGACAGGCCATTATTTGAAAGCCACTCCCTGACTTCAGAGATGTTCCAATGCCAAAAAAAAAAAATCCTCTTATAAACTATGACATATGATCTGCATCTCGGAAATATTTACCATCTCAATGTAGAGAAAAGTATATTTTATGAAGGCTGCAGCATACTTCATTTTGTCAGTGTACCATAGCCAATTTAGCCAGTTCTTTTCTGATTACGATTTGCTTATTTCAAATTCTTTGATGTTATAAAAATGCTGCAGTGAGTGTCCTTGTGTACACAATCATCTTTATCCTGCCCAGGTGAATCCGTAAGCGATATTCCTAGAAGTGCAATTGTCATCCTATGGATAATCCAAATGGCCGTGCACAAAGGTTTTTGCCAACCTTCAGCCATGGTCTCCCAAACATGCCCACATCCTTATCCGCAAAACCTGTGATGGTATCGCTTTACATGGCAAAGGGACTTTGTGATTAATTCAATGATCTTAAATTAATTATCCTGGATATTATCCTGGATTATTCAGGTGGTACCCATGTAATCCCAGGAGTCCTTGTAAGTAAAGGATGGGGGAAGGAGAGGCAGAGAAGGGGACAGGAAGAGAAGCCAGACAAGCAACCGTCAGAGAGACGCCACTGCTGGCTTTGAAAGCAGGAAGAGGGTCAGCAGGCAAAATAAATCCCTCTAGAAACCAGAAAGGCAAAGAAATAGATATCCCCCTAGAGGTAATAGCTTTATTAAATAACAGAGAAACTTTCCTCCATTTTATATAACCTGAAACAGTTTGAACAGCATCAGAGTTATTTATTATTTAGCATTTCAGTAGAATTATGTTTTGAAATAATCTCTTATAAAAGCGGATCTGTATAGATTTTCCACATATTATATGATTCGTTACAAATGATCCCCCTCATCCATATTCTTTATTATGTTTGTATAGAGCTCAACGAAATAGTCTCTTTTGATTCTTTTAATTTCTACTGCACTTGCAGCCCTTGCCATTTATTTTTTGTATTTTGCTTTCTCCTCTCTCTCTGTATGGCAGCTAATAATTTCTTTTATTTTTTTCCGTACCCGCTTTTTGATTTACTTATTAATTCTATAA
>VMDR010012381.1:0-26689 GCA_007922815.1 Macrotus californicus | reverse complement strand
GTCACCAATAACACAGACTGTGGTTGCAGAGGTCAGGCTGTGCTGTAGGTCAAGTCCCCTCCACTTTGTTTCTCTTCTTTAAAATTGCTTGGGCTTTTCTTGGGCCTTTTTATTTAATATAAATTTTATAATTGCTCCATCAATTTTTATAAAGTAAATCTGGCGTGATTTAGATGGAAGTTGCATTGAATCGAGACGATTAATTTTTGGAGAACAGACATTTCTCTTATATTCCTCTGGATGAGGATACAGTATATCTCTCCATTTATCTGGATCTTCTTTAATGTCTTGCAGTGAGAGTTTGCAATTTTATTCATAAATTTTTACAGATCTTTTGTTAAATTTATTTCTAGTTACCTTATTTTTCTGCTGCTGCTATTGTAATGGTAAAAAGAAGTCATTACATTTACTGTTTCTCATGCATAAGAGTGAAATTGATTTATGTATATCTTCTATTTAGAACCTTGGAGAATGCTTTTAGTGATTCCGATCATTTGTCTCCAGATTTTCTTTAGGCAATCTTATTTCCTGTGATTAATGACATTTTTACTTCCCCATTTCCGGTCATTTTTATTTTGGTTGTTCTTCTTTACTGTGTTTGACAATTCATTGCTAAACATAAGTGGTGTAGGGAACATCCACTGTCTCATTCCTGGTTTTGGGGGAATCATTCTAAGGTTTTACCACAAAATATAATGCCTGCTCTAGGTTTTCGGCAGACATCCTTTTATGAATTGTTTATCAAATGACTTTTCTCTATGTATTGAAGTGAGCATCTCCTTTAATACACAGCTGACCCCAAACATCATGGGTTTGAACTGCCTGGGCACACTTACGTGCAGATTTTTTTCAGTAAAGACCTGTAACGGATTCCATCTGCAGGTGAGAGTCCTCAGACGTGGAGGGCCAACTATATGCAGTGACCTACGACATGGAGCATCCCTGAATTTTAGTACCCGTGGGGGTCCTGGAAACAACGTCCTGTGGCTTCCTAAAGAAGACAACTTAAGTCTTCAGGGAGTCCAGTTATATGAGGATTTTCAACTGTGCCAGGAAGCTGGTGCCCTAAATCCCGAGTTGTTTCAGGGTCAACTGTGTTTATATGGTAAGTTACATTAATAGATTTCTCTAAAGTTAAATTATCTTTGCATTTCTGAGATAAACCCAAATTGACCATGATTTATTTATTTATACAGAGCTGAATTATATTTGTTAATATTTTTATTAGGATTTGTGCATCTATTCGCATAAAGGTCACTAGTAAAATAATTTTAACCTGTTGAGTTTACTTGTTTACTTGGTAGATAAATTTTCAATTACTAATTCAACTTACTTTATACATACTTAAAAATTCAGACTTCTATTTCTTCAGTCAATTTTGGTAAGTTCTATTTTGCTAAGGAAATCTACACTTTGTTTAATTTTCAACTTATTAGAACAAAAATGTTTTGCTAGAGGGGGAGAGAGAGGTATCTGATGTTCCACTTACATGTGTCACTGGTTGCTTCTTGTATGTGCCCTGACCAGAGATCAAACCTCAATCTCCGCATGTCGGGATGACGCTCTAACCAACCGAGCTACCCAGCCAGGGCACCACACCAGGACTTTAAACCCCATTAATTGTAGTCCTCACCCCACCATTTTTACGTGGTTCATTTTGCAATATTTTATTTCAATCTTATTTTATTTCCCAAATTAGACATTCCTATTACTTCTGTTTATGAAGACAATGATTGTTTACACGTATCCATATTTACCATTTCTTTGTTCACCATGCCTTCTTGCAGCTTAGATTTTTGTTTTTTCCCCTTTCTTCTTGAAGAACATCCTTTAAATTTTCTATTTTTGGTAAATTCAGTTTTGGATGATCGGAGAGTGTCTTTATTCAAAAATTAAGGCAAAATAAAAAATTAGCTAAATATAGAATTCTAGGTTAACAGTTAATTTCTCTCAGCCCCTTTGAAAATACTATAATAAGGTCTTCAGTTTTCCATTATTGCTGTTAAAAAGTGTGTCAGTTTTCTATTACTGCCATCACAAACCACCACAACTTCAGTGACATAAAAGCACAAATTTATTGTCTCCCAGTTCTGTTGGTCAGTAGTCAGCTATGGGCCTCGATGGACTAAAATCGAAGTGTTGGCAGGCTTCCTTTCTGGAAGCTTTTGAATCCACTTCCTTGCTCACTCACATATAGGCAGAACTCAATTCCATGCAGTTAAAGGACTGAGATATCAGCTTCCTTGCTGTCTGTCAGCTTGGGGCTACCCGTTCCTGCTAGAAGCTTCTTTGTTGTCCTTGCACATAACCCCCTGCATCTCAGAACCAGCACAGGGCATCAGATTCTTCCCATGCTGCTATCTCTTTGACATAGCTAGGAAAGGTTCTCTACTTTTGAAAACTTTTGTGATTAGATTGAGCCCACCATCTGAAGAGTAATCGTAATAACAGCTGCAAAATTCCTTTTGCAAGGTAAGGTAACACATTCAGATTCGGATTAAAGTGTAGATACCTTCGCCATGAGAGAGGGAGGAGATTATCCGGCCTACCATAAGACTGTCAGTCTAACTGTCACTCCTTGGTAGATGATTCGGCTGTTCTCTCTGGCTGCTGTTAAGATCACTTCTTTGGTGGTCTACAGTTTCACTGTTTCTCGGTATGGATTTTCCTTTGTTCTTATCCTTGTGAATATGGCTTCTCCTCCTTTCTCTTTTGAAATCCCTATTAAACATATACTAGATCTTTTGAAGCTGTCCTGTCACTCTCGGCTCTGTGCCACAGGCCTCATCCACAGGCATGTGATTACCTCAGCCTCAAGTCTAAGCCCCATCCCTGCCAACAGTCACCCTAAGGCCATTCTTGATGCAGGGTGTGGCAGAGTCCACCCTTGGGAGGAGAGACCTAAGAAAGAGGCCCAATCAGTAGACATAGAGCTGTTTAAGCAGGAAGTTTGGGGGTACCTATCTACTGGATGGTTTAGGAGTGAGGTGTGCATTGGCCCTGTAGACTCCACTCTTTGGATAGGGGCACAGCTGGAAGAAGGCCAGACTAGGGTCCTCTTGCCCATATCCAAGGCCAGCACCATATGAGAGAACAAACATGCTTCTGTCAAGAGGAAGAATGCTGGTTACAGTAAGATGAGGAGAAAAAATGTGTTCATGCAAGAGGTTGAGGATGTGAGGGTCAGAAAAGTTTGGAAGCGTAGAGAAATACAGGTTTCAGAACAGGTAAGAGGTGTGTGGTGAGATTAGCTGGCCTCTATGCGGCAGAACTTAAATCAAATTTGGGCATAATCACAGTGGTTTCAACCTTCATAAGAGCTATTTTCTCTGCATAAATACTCTTCAGACTCTGCTCCCTATTTGCTGCATCCCATACTTGTCTAACTCTTACAAATTCTTCAGGCCTCTGCTTGAGTTTTACTTTCTTTAGGAGGCCTGCCCCCCAACCCCTGATCCCTCTCCCCCTTGCATTTTCCCAAAGAATCTGTAATTCCTCATTTGTTATACCCAATCTACTTGTTAAGTTGTCCATACTTGCCTTTCTAACTAATCAGGCTGGAAGCATTATGAAGACCCTTGTCTTGACCAGCATCATATCCCCAGTTCCTAGAAAGTGACTGAGCCACATCTTGTGGTCAAGAAATATTTGGTAAATTAATAATTTGGCCTAGTGGTACTTGAGTGGACTGCTTGATATGGCTGAATCCACCTAGGTTATCAGTAGAATATCAGCCTTTTGATTTCCTTCCACTTCAAATAATTTCATTTTACACATAATTTTTCAAAGCAAAGGTGATTTATTTTTATATCTAAAGCACTGAATAAGATTCTCTGGAAAACCATCCTGCTGTCCTAATATGTTACACTATCATCATTTTAGAAAATAAAAGGCTTGGATTATATACTAGAAAAATTTGTTCATTTTATGTAAAACATTTTTGCTATTACCTATATTAAAGGAAGTAAAAGGACAACTTGAAGGACAGGAGTGATCCTGAAAGTATTTCAGGTGGTATCTATCTACCCCAGCCCTAAGAGATAAAGACTAAGATGCTATTGGTACGTATCTGATCCCTTCAATAACCCAATCAGCCCATACAGACACCCATTTGGCACATTCAAACCACTCTTTCAATGTTGATGGACATTATTGTTAGTTCCTTCAAAGCAAGGCCATGTCAGTTGTTAAAATGATGTGGAGGTTAATCAACAGAGCTGCTCTTTATAGGTTTCCCCCAGAGGGGCTGTGGAGACTGCATCATTAATTTTGATGAATAATCCTGTGGCCTTACAGGATTCTGGGTACAAGTCCACAAATATAGGGGCATGGCCTGCATCCCACTAAAAATAACAAAAGTTTCAGGGCTGGAGACATTGTCAACCACACTGTCATGTCTGTCTATGTCTCCAGGACTCAGTGGTGGGGGAATAATATTTAGCTGATGACCCTGACAGAAGGAGCCTGTAAGTACTTCTGCCTCAAACACGTAGATCAGCTTATCTGTGGCAGGTGTTTTCTTGACCTGGTATGCTAGGCTTCTGAGGTTCTTGGTGAAGTATATGCCAGCTCCATACTTTGGGTCTGATGAAAGAAAAAACATTAAACTATTAGTATGATCTGGAGATTAATATTGCCAATTTGGGTACTAATATATATTCTCCATCTAGTCCTCCAAATATTCACCACTTCCTAGTCCAAAGTCCCTGTGTCTGTAGCAAAGATACCTAAAGTTGTTCCCTTGAGACAAATTATCACTGATGATCAATATAATAATAGCTTACATTTAAATATAGCTTCCTCCCTTCCTTCCTCCCTTCCTTCCTTCCTTCCTTCCTTCCTTCCTTCCTTCCTTCCTTCCTTCCTTCCTTCCTTCCTTCTGATCTTCCTTCCTCTCCCCCCTCACCCCCCTCTTTCTTTACATTTAGTTGGGGCTTAACCAAACACTGTTTCAGGCTCTGGAGTAGCATTAATCAATAGAAATGCAATGTAAGCCACACATGTACTTTCAAATTCTCTAGTAGCCACATTAGAAAAGGTAAAAAGAAACAGGTGGGATGAATTTAATAATAAATTTATTTAACCTATCATATCCAACTGCTATCATTTCAACATATATAGTCAGTATAAAAATTGTTAAGACATTTCACACTTTTTCTTTGGTAGTGGTCTTTAAAATATAGTGTGCATTTTACACTTACAGGGTATCTCAATTCAGATGAACCACATTTCAAGTGCTCAACAGCCACCCGTGGCTGGGTAGTGGCTACCACGCTGGACACTACAGCTCTAGGGCTTCAGAAGGACAAAGACATGATGCCTATTCTCAAAAGTTCACAAAGGGAACTCCTCACATGCAAACAGATAAAATATACTACAGTTTTATGCGATGATAAAATATTTTGAGATAAAAATAAGAGATTCCTTTCCTGGAAGTTTCTTCTTGCTCTTTGTTCCTTGCTACTTACTACCTCAGCAGAAAAAAGAATAAAGCTTAGTAACAAAATCAATTGAAGATATACATGTATGATATATACCTATCACATATAATATATAATTATTTTTAATCAAAGTAGAGAATGTCGTCTTGAAAGTGTGGCCTTCAAAGTTAGATTTTCTGAGTTAGGAAGAGAGTTTTTTGAACCAAGAGGATAAAAGCCTGAAGGAATCAGAGCATGGCTTTTATACTATATATAACAGAGAAGTGAACAATACGAGACATTCCAGGAGCAGTTTTCCACTTTAAGATAAGTGAAAGTTCTTTCTTCCACCTGATGGGAAAAGAAGAATCACAGAGGACATGACTAGAACTCTTGAAGAGTCTGAGAAGGGGCTCGCTTCTCTGTCCCTCTCCTTCAAGAGAGCCCTGAGAGTCAAGATGGTGAAGAACAACAGAAATCTCAGAAAAACTGCGGGGACCTCCAGAGTAGAAGGGACAACTGACTCCATTGGGCACAACCCCATCATCCAACCCGGCAAGTGAGTGGAAAGCAGCAAGGCTGGGGGAGACTTTCAGAACAGGTGAGGGCTGCCACGCAGGACCCCACACTTCAGCGTGGCAGAAGTATACACTCAAACATTTCCCATTTTCTGCAGCATGGGAGGGGCACAAACATAGCCTGGAAAGGAATTCCCTTCACAGCAAAAACAGAGTGCCCTGTGTAGACACTACCTAAGAGCAAAGAGAACTGGAAATTTAAGTACAACAGGATGCTAATGACCAAAGTCCGGGGCAGTTTATTTAGCAGAGGACACTCAGAGGCAGAGGATCGATGAGGGCCATGAACCAGGCCGCCCTCCCTCCAGCACCGGTCCCACCATCAAGAGCACTCTCTGAAGAGGAGAAGTAAAGGCAAAATCTGGCAGAAACTGAGTCTATTCTCTGAAGGGACTAAGAAAACTCTGAAAATGACTGAGTTCATCTTGAACTGTCAAGATGGAGTTTTCCACATCTGTGGACTTGAGAACATGAAAGCTAGGTAGAGTTCAGTTACATAACCATAAGGAAAAGGAACCTCACACCTGAGTTTTGTGGGATTGTAAATTTTTGTACTTGATAGAGTTAGGCTGTAACAAAGGAATGGAGGGACACAGAGGAGTGGGCAATTCACCGGGCCTGCGGGAGCTAGGGCAGGCTTCCACCAGGAGATGCTATCTGAGCTATGTCTCGAAGAAGGAATAGGAATTTGCAGGGCTAAAAATGGTGAGCAGGGAAGGCTTTTCACATGCAAAGGCACAGAGGCATGAGAGCATACGGCATATTCAGGAAACTCTAAGAAACCCACGGCTATAGTGTTGAGGAACAGAGTGGTAGTGAGGCTGGTGAAATAATGTGGGGCTAGGGTGTTATATGCTCTGCTAAGGAGTGTGGGTTTTTACCTTGTAGGTCAATGGAAATGCAGATGTTAAACAGGCATGTAATTTTTAGCATAATAATTCTGGTGGGAGAGAAAAGGATAGGTTAGATAGAGGTGGTTTTGAGGCAAACAAAGTACCTAGTAATCATCTAGGCTTAGGGGAAGGTGAGCCAAGGCAGTAGGAATAGAAAGGTAAGGCCGTGCTAAGAATTTTACTGCACGGGAATCACTAGAACTGTGTGACTGCCTGGATATAAGACAGAGAGAAAAGAAGGAATGGAGGATGATAAAGTTTCCAGCTTAAAAGACCTGACAGATGCTATCAGCCAGGTGAGGGAGTAGCGGGGGAAGGAAAGAAAAAGACTGAGTCTTAGGAAAAAATACGGCCAATAAAAGAGTTCAGTGTGAGGTGGTTATGGGACATTTAGGTAGAAATGTCCAAGACAGTTTGAAATATGGACCTGCAGGTCAGAAGAGAGGCAGGAGGTTACAGATGTTGGGTAGGCAATTAGCGTTGTCTGCCATAGGACTGAAAAGAGGGCACCTGTTGGATTTGGAAAATAGGAGCATAGTGACAATCTTGGAGTCGTTTGAGTAGAAGGTGGTGATGTGTGTATGGAGGGACGGGGGGGATGGCGTGCAGAGAAGCCAATTACAATGGTTTAAGAACAGAAGAAGTTGTGAGTTGTAAGACTGCTAATGAAAGGACCATACTGATCATTATTTTCCTGGTTACACTCAAAGACTTCTTGGTGGGGATCCAATTTTTTCATCAATTTTTACCCCCAGGAATTGTGCATGTTCAATTTTTACCCTAGGTATTGTTTATGTTCCCTCTGGGGTAAAGAGAAAATGATTTTTCAGACCCTTTGCTCTCCAGAAATCAAGACTTGGAGTTGGCGCTGCAGCAAGGATCATGCTCCATACAGGACGAGACAAAAGTGGGTTTACAGTTGCTCGTATGGAAAATAATACAGTAACTAATAAAGAATAATACAAGAATAAGCTCTGTTTCATGTGCTCACAATTGTAAACCTACTTTTGCCCCACCCGGTATTTTGAAAGGCAAAGATCAAGGGCCACAGATTTCACGGATCAGGCAAAATCAAGTTGCATCGCTAGGTATCCCTCATGATAATTACAGAACTTCTGGGCCTCCTTTGAAGAGATCTATAGAGGACAATATAGCGATGAAGTATGCTATATTTTTGTACAACTGAAATGAGACATGGACGCTACACATGGAACTCCAATAACTGAGAAGGATCTTAAGATATTATTCATTTCACCTGCCAGATGAAATTCACTAGCAGGCTACAGGAAATGAGGAGGATGAAAGAGGAAAGACCAACGTTATGAAATTCAGGAAAATGCCCTTTTTATTAAGGGATTAGGTTTGGTAGTGTTGATAATACTTTTCTCAAGATAAGTGGGGGGAGAAAAGAAAGAAAGCTCTAAGGTACCCTGCAGATTGGACATACAAGCACAGAAAAGAGAAAACCAGCGAATTGCACATATTATTGCTAACACTTTCATCAACATAAAACCCAGCAGCAAACAAAATATATGAAGGAAAAATAAAAAATAGGACCTTCTCCAAAGGAGTTAGCCACTAAATCCTAGTTGCAAATGATCCCTTCTGCACAGCAGCAATGGTACCTTGGTGGGTGAGTCACCTGCTGATGTCTGCTCACCCACTCCCACACAGAGCAGCCCCAATAATGACGGGCTGACACCTACCGGGCATGGCGTACACTCTTTGAAAGCCCACTCGGCACACCACTTCACAGAACTGCTGTGGGACTTGCTGGAACAGCCGGTGGCTCACAGGTTTCCCATGCATTCTCCTTTCCATCACTTTCTTCTTTCTTTGGAAGGCAGCCATGAGAATCATATTGTCTATCTTCTCTACCTAGAACCCGAGGGAATGAGACACTGAGACAGAGACCAGAGAACTGCTATTTAAATCGCCTGATGCCCTGCTTCAAAAATAAAGGTATTAACGGGCACATTACTTTGCATGTGATTTGCTTTTCCTATCAAGTTGCAAGTGAGTATTTTCTGGCCCCCACCTTCTCCTAGTTTGGCTTCTATCTCTCCAGAATTCCCTTTCCCTTCTTTGATAAATTCATTTAATAAGAATATACTAAGCAATTACTATGTGTAGGCACTGGTAATGAAATGGTCAACAATGGAGACCCCATCATTGCCCTCTTAAAGCTCAGTTTAGTGAGAGATAAAAATAGGTAAATAATTATAATAATGCAGTGTGATAAGTGCTATTTCAGTTCTTTTATTTTGTATCAAGATAAGCAGCTTTTTCCTGGGCCTTGATCTATGCTTTGTATGTCCTGACATCATTTCTACCTCCTGATTCCAACTACACCCTGGTACCTGCCCATCTCTAGCCTCTTCTCAGTCTTGTTTCTTAGATTCCTAGTCAAATGAACAGCTAGCTTAGAGCCATTAGCAGGTAAGATTCTCTTTTGGCTACAGAACCAAATGGATGAATAGCAAGATCAGCCAACACTTCCCCTTAGTTAGGTATACCTTTATAACCTGCAAACCACATTTTTCAAACTGTTTCTTTTGATCCTGAATTTCTTGAGTTGAGAGCTTTAGACATTTCAGAAACTTATTTTCTTTCATTTCATCTTGGTGTTTTGGTTGCTGATCGGTCCATTGCCCTAAAAATGAGTAACACAAAACTTTTGTTCAATGGTCTGTGAGAGGGAAAATGTTTGTAAATAAATTCAATGAAACAAATGACAGAAATTTGGGGGAATGAACTGGCCAGTTTAAATTGCATTCCTCATATGTTTAGGACATGCAAGGAGAGCTGTCATAAGATAAAACAGAGGACTGACAAATTTGTCCTCAGATGGGGTCACAAGGCTGAGGGATGAGAGAAACAGGGCACGGATACATGCTCCCCGTGAGAGCTGCAATGGTGATGTAGAGTTTTGTTGCTCATAGGAAATGCTTGTATTTCCAGTCAAGATGCCCATCCACAAAAAGGCGCAAGAAAACATTAAGGAACTGTGGAAAACAATATGCCATTTATATGGCACATCAAGGTTTTCAAAGAGACTTCATATCTCTGCCTAATTTGATCATTATAACACCACCATTGAAATCATTAACACAATTTTACAAATAAGGGAATTAAAATCCAGAGACTTAAGCGACTTGCCTAATATCACACAGTTAATAAATAGAGAGATCCAAGATTATAAACCTGGCTTTCACCAGTGCTCTCTGTAAGGGGCAGGGCAGGATACTTGGTATACAAGTCACTCATATGCCACCACCCAATCAAGAAGAGCAAAATTTGGAGATTAAGAGGAAACTGTGTCAGTCTTTCCTCCCGTTTTTCCTTCCTTTCTCCTTTAACATCCATCCCTCCTTTTTTAAATTCAAAGGACACCTGTTATTGTCCAAAGGAGCTCCTTACTGGACTAAATATGCAGGTAGACAAAATGGAAATTCCCCAAAAGGGCTTACTTTCATTCAGTTTGAGTTTGACTTTAGACCAAGTATACTCAAAGGACCTAGTCCCCAGCACATTATCTAATTGAGTGGGCTGAATTTAACGACAAAAAGATGATGATAAATCCAGAGACACTCGCTAGAGGGTCAAACTGTAAACCTGGAAGGCAGGAGGGACAAAACTCCATAGCAAAGGGACTCCAAAGGCAGGAAATTTCAAAGGAAGAGGCTATAAATTAAATCTGGAGAGCAACAGCTCACATTTAGGAAATATAGTAGTAAGTTCCATTGACTTGAGTTCAGCAAACATGTTTTGAGCTCCTACTACGTGCCAGGCACTGGCAGGACACTGGAGACTCAAAAATTCACAGGCTCTTGCTATCAGAAGAGCTCACCAGGAAGGATTAAAAGAGAGAGGCCAAACATCTATTATCTAAATTTTATCATTCTGATGGATAGTTGATGTTCCCTGTAATAATAGCTCATTTCAAACTTATCCATTTGGTTAATGAGGATTTTAATCTTATTCAGAGAGGATGAGTCTGTATGAACCTCCGAAACACTGCTGTAGAATAACATGCTTAGTCATCAACCACTAAAAATGCCACCTCGCAGCAGAAGAAGGAACTTACATAACTAAATTGCCGTAGCTGGGAGGGTGGGTCAACCTTACAAGTGCAGTGAAAGTGATGCGACAAGCTTTACAGGGGGTCAGTGATTCTTCCTCTCTTGTCTTGAGAGGTATCAGTGTCAAGTTTACACATCCACAGACATTACATTTGAAAAGCTAAGTAGAAATCATAATCTTGGGTCTCATTTTTGTATATTATTTTGTGTCCATGTTTTTGGATGCTGTTTTCTGTGGAATGTGGATATACTATTTACTGCAAACTCCCACTCACTTTGACCATTTCTGCCTCAATTATTTTTATAAGCACATAGTGAAAATATGGTGTCCTTTTAAATTTTGCATCAGAATTTTTGTATGAAATCCATTCTCCACATTACAACCAGCGATCTTTCTAAAAGGCAAGTCTCACCTCACCTTTGCTTAAAATCCTTTAAGTCTCCCAGTTGGCTTCAAGAAAAACTCTGAATTCTTTCATGCGATCTATAGAGTCTTGCATAATATAGGCCCCACTACAGTCTGATTTCTTAAAAGTTTCTTTCTTTGCCTTCCTCCTCCTCATCCTTCAGTTCTGCATGTGTGACGCCTCCTCTGAGAAGCATTGCCCTGACTCCCCCAAGGCTGGGCTGGGTGCCTCCCCCTGGGTGCCCCGGAGCACTCTCACCCACCTCTTTCACAACTAACCCTGCTTACTTCTCAGTACCCCAACTGCCTTTCCAGGGAAAACAATGTCCACACTGGCACTGTATCCCCAGCACCTGGAACAATGCTTGCTACATATCATGGATGCAAAAATCATTATTTGAAGAAACAAATGAAATAAGCCTCTGTCTCCTAAGATGGTGTTTTCAAGGGTATAATTTCCTACTTAACTCTAGGGCTATGTTAAAAGGATCTCCCCAGGCCCTTATTTCTAGTCATCCCGATGGGTTTTGCCCCACAAAATGTGTGATACTTGTGAGTACTTAACAGTACCAATCAATAATTTACTATGGTAAGAATGCTCAAAGCAAGTAATTTTAGGGTTCCTAAGGGTGCCAGCAACAAATAAATGCAATAAAACTCAATTCAAGAAATTAATGAATCAAGTGGAATGTCTACACTTGAATGCTCCGTCTGCAGAATTAAAGAGGTCCTTCTCACAGCCTGGGAGTGGATCACCCCAGGCTTTCCCCGTAACCTCCTCTTAGGCAATCCCTGTCATCATAAGTAAATTCAATTGTATGTGTGTGTGTTCATTTACTAATAATTAACCCTGTTGGTAGAAACAGCCCCAAAATGGTTATAAAAGTTTATGGCCTAACACAGAACCTGCATGGTTTGCTCTCTCTCTCTTCCCCACACACATACACATACAATCACACCCAGAAGGACAGGTGGGAGGGCTGACTTTCCAATTTAATGGGGAGTTACTCACTTGACAAGCTCCAAAGGGCTTGCTTCTTTTTTCTTGCCATTTTCTCTTGAACTTCACACAGCATTTGTTCAATCTTCAAAATCACCTCAATGAGGTCGGCCTGGGCTCCTTTAATCTCTAAACTTGCCTTTCCTGGTCTGATAATCTCTAAGATAGAGACCTTTGAGGCTGCCTGATGCTGAGACAAAATGTCGTGTTCCTCTTTCCCAAGGTAGAGGATGTGATTATTCTCAATGAGGTGCTGGTCCTGGTGGGTCAGTAACCTTCGGATCCACTCTTGGGCCTCACCCATCTTTTCCCGGTTAGATCCCATCAGATTGATGGCAGGAGATTTAGCTTTTAGCCCATATTCTTGGGTCTCTCTGGTCTTCATGGTCTCCTGGGGGACTGAAAAAGGCAATCGTAAGCACTCACAGAAAAAAGGTGGGTTTTAAACCAGAGCATAGCAATACACCCTGGCCAGTGTCTGCCCCAGGGTATTGTCACCACTGTCTGATGTAGCAGCTTCAATTACATAATATTTCTGAGAGGTGAGCTAGTTATAAAGGAAATCTAAAGGTAGAGTTTACAGTTTCCTCAAGAATACAGAGTTTAGCTCGTAAGGGGTTGGCTTTATCTTGTCTTGCCCCTGCTGTGTTACACTTGTCAATTCACAGGTGAGTTCACCTTGTGATCTCACTCTGGACATTGACTAACTATGATTTCCTGCTGAATGGGATTTTCCTTAATTTCTTCCTAATCCCAGATTTAAAATCAAACATCTTTGAAAGCCATCTAGAGCTTGAAGAGTAAAAATTCTTTTAGAAATGTATTTGCTTATAAAATAATACATGTTTATTGATGAAAATGGGAAAACTATCAAAGTATAATGAAAGAAGGAAATACCCATAATTCCACTACCTGGGGTTCCTATTTATATCTCATGTGCATGTGACAGGGCAGTGTGTACCTCCGCAAGCCTTGGGGCCCTAGCAGCTCCCGCTGCTGGACACAGTACATATATCGCAGCAGAAAAGGAAACACAACTTGATTTCAACCCACCCACTCTTCCTACAACCCCCTCTCACAAGGAATAAAGATATGGATAAAGAAGAATCTCTGATGGATTAGGATGGCTCTGAACTCAAACTGAAAAAAAAGGTCGGGGAGAAAGAGGACGGGCTAGCTGAGAGGGAATTCACAGGCGAGGCAATAGGTGAAATACACACAGAATTCCCTCAAATCAGTAAGAAAAAAAAACAACCCAGTAGCCAGCTGGGAAAGGAATTCACAGAAGAGGAAACACAAATGGCCCGCACATGTGTGAAAAGAGGTTCCTCTCCATCGGTAATCAGGGACATGAAAAATTACCCACCAGACTGGCAACGATTCGCAAGTCCGACCACCTCAAGTGTTGGGAAGGACATCGAGCAACTGGGACTCGTATGTATTCATGATACATGTAATATCGAAGCAACCACTTCCATAATTGTATTATTTAAAGAAACTTTGGCACATGTGTATCAGGGGATGTGTACAAGAAAGTTCACATTCTTATTTGTAACAGCCGAGAACTGCAAATAACTTGTCCCTCAAAAATGGAATATTGATATAGCAATGAAAACTAGACCACTTTAGATACATAGATAAATCTCAGTGACATATTTCGAGGGGAAAAATTAAGTTGAGCACTTACTATGTCCTAGGCACTGTTCTCTGCACTTTACATATTTGATTCGAGCCTCACAACCCAATGAGATAAGCACTATTGGTAGCCTCGTCTTACAAATAAGGAAACTAACTCAGAGTTGTTAAGTAACTTGCCCAGGGTTTTAGCACTGGTAAACAGTGGCCAGGGAGCTAGCAGATGTGGGCAGTCTGACACTATCACTCACACAAGTCTGCCTCCCAGGGACTAATCCCAAGACCATAGTGGTAATGAGCATCTTTCACTGATATAGTAGTAGGGAGGTCCCAGGAACTATGAAAAAGTATCAGGACAGACCTAGAAGAGGGGGAGGATGGCCTTCCTCTGAGTAAAAAGAAAAATCAATGTTTTATACAACACTTAGAAGCATGTGTGTGAAGGGGATGGTTCTTAAAGGCATAGTTTTTTTTTAAACCCTTGTTCTGTTGGGGAGCTTACATTATTACTACTTTTTAGGAGAAAATAAAAACTCTACATGGTGATAATTCATTTATCCATCATCATCAGGAAAGAATTGTTCTTCTAGGTAACTTACATTGTTCAGATCGCTACAGGATATTCTTCTAACACCAAAACATTTAACTATGTATTAGTTAGTAATTTCTAATGGAACCACATTACCTTCCTAAGTAGTCTAATTTTTCCTTGATAATCTGAGATTATCATCACTCACCATTATTAATCTCAAATGATAATCTGAGATCATCATCATTCATCATTATTAATGTTACTCTGTAATTCCTTTATAGATATCCTCAAGAATTACTGAAATAAGTGTTAATGCCTGGCCCAATTATTCAGATTAATGACATAGAGACATTTGCATGTTTCTTTTCCATATCATCCTCACCCCAAACTCCTCCTATCCAGCCTCTCTAGCATCATTGTGGTTCCCCAAACATGCACTGCATTTGTTTGCTTCCGTGGGCTTTCTTTACCTTAGGGGCCCCACCCCACCTCTGGCCATTAAAATCTTAGCATCCTCAAAGCCAAGCTTGGAACCATCTCATCCATGAAGCCATTCTTGATCCCTTGCAGTCTCTTCCATCTCTTAGCCACCTGGGAAGTGTGTCCACTCTGTCATTCATCATTTACCCCCTGGTATTTACTTAATGCTTTACAATTTACAGAACATTTTTACACACACAATCTCTACCCTCGCAACAGTCTGTCATTATCCTTTTACAGATAAATGAAAACAGGCTCGTAAGAGGCACGGTCACAAACCAGGGCTCTTAAAATTCCTCCTTCATGTCCAGCACTGCTGGACCACTGAACATCCATAGCTGAGCTCCCCAATAAAAAGTATAAACAAATAGTTTTGACCCTACAGGGAAGTATACTAATAATTTCTAATGCTGGTTGAATGTTTAGTGTTCTTAACATCTACAGAATACTTTAGATTAAAAGACTCTTTTGGATGTACACAACCTAGTTGTCATGGGGCAATTCCACCTCAGTCCACTCAATCTCCACTGAAGGAATGTAGTTATAAGACAAACATTCTCTACCTCCCAACAGCCAGGATTGGTTTAGCTCAGTGATGTCCGAACCTGGTTCCCTAGCACTGAAAAATATACCTGCTTGGCCCAGACCCACACTGGGGCCTATACGTACATTTCTCTGTTTGTTGTTTGCTTTTTAAAGTTTCAATCATGATCTCAGTGATTACTCAGGTTTGGGTAGCACTGGATTAATGCACTTATTGTTATCTGGTATTACAAGATATATTTTCTATAATTATTGGAGAGTACCTCCATTAGATGTTTGCTCATTCAGAGCAGAAAGAATGCTGGCTAAGTCAGCTTCTGAAGGGCAGAGTTTTTCTTAGGAAAAAAATTATAGACAGCATTTTTAAATGAAGTGCCCACACTGGGAATTATTTAATGCAATTTAGCCTTGCTCTGCTCATATAAAACTGGACTGAGACACGGTCAGGTACAGAGCAGGATGGTATCTAGGCAAGAGCACAATGAAATATATTTGGCTGCTTTATTCTTCTTCCCTCCATGAGTTTAGATGATCGAGAATAGAGTGAGCCTAGGGTGCAAGATGCTGCTGCCAGGCTCACGAATTTCTTACCACTGTAATTGTTGAAAGGCTGTAGCTTGGCCTTACTGTTCTCCAGTACAGTGTTGAAAGCCTACAAGAAGCGAAAGAGAACAGAGCAGGGCTTTTAGCCATCGGCATCAAAATCCCTCTCTCTACCTGCACACACCACACTTGACCTCATCCACTCTGCAGGGAACAGCAAGTGCAGCACCACAATCTATTAGCACATGTAGGGGAAACAAGTATAGGAAAAATGGAAGGAAAGCCAAAATCTGGCATAAAAAAGAAGAAAGGACATTCCAAGGCAAAGTATTAACATTCATTCATTCATTCATTCATTCATTCATTGACTCACTCATTCAAAAGATATTTTTTAAGTATTTTTTATTGATTATGCTATTACAGTTTTCCCAGCTTTTCCCCCTTTATCGCCCCTCCGCCCTGCACTCCCCAACCCTTCAGCATTCTCCCCACCTTAGTTCATGTCCATGGGTTGTGCATATAAGTTCTCTGAGTTCTCTGTTTCCTAGACCGTTTTGACCTCTCCCCGTCTATTTTATGCCTACCAATTATGCTTCTTCTTCCCTGTACCTTTTCCCTCCTATTCCTCCCTTCCCCCTCCCAACTGAAATCCCTCCATGTGATGCCCATTTCTCTGATTCTGTTCCTGTTCTGGTTGTTTGCTTAGTTTTTGTTTTCATTGTTTTTCTTTTCTTTTAGGTTCATTTGTTGATAGTTGTGAGTTTGTTGTCATTTTATTGTTCATAGTTTTGATCTTTTTTAATTATTTTATTTTTAATTTTTGTTTATTTATTTTATTAATCTTCTTTTTCTTAGATAAATCCCTTTAACGTTTCATATAATAATGGCTTGGTGATGATGAACTCATTTAACTTGACCTTATCTGGGAAGCACTTTATCTGCCCTTCCATTCTAAATGAAAGCTTTGCTGGATAGAGTAATCTTGAATGTAGGTCCTTGCCTTTCATGGCTTCAAATACTTCTTTCCAGCCCCTTCTTGCTTGCAAGGTTTCTTTTGAGAAATCAGCTGATATTCTTATGGGCATTACTTTGTAGGTAACTCTCTCTTTTCCTCTTGCTGCTTTTAGGATTCTCTCTTTATCTTTAATCTTGGTTAACTTAATGATGCTCTGCCTTGGTGTGCTCCTCTTTGGGTCCAGCTTCTTTGGGGCTCTCTGGGCTTCCTGAACTTTCTGGAAGTCTATTTCCTTCACCAGATTGGGGAAGTTTTCCTTCATTATTTGTTCAAATAAGTTTTCAACTTCTTACTCTTGTTCTTCTCCTTCTGGCACCCCTATAATTCGGATTGGAACGTTTCAGGCTGTCCCAGAGGTTCCTAAGTCTCTCTTCACTTTTTTGAATTCTTGTTTCTTCATTCTGTTCCAGTTGGATGTTTATTTTTCCCTTTTGTTCCAAATTGTTACTTTGAGTCCTGGTTTCCTTCGTGCCAGTGTTGGTTCCCTGAATATTTTGCTTTATTGCATTGTGGGTATCTTTCATTTTTTCATTTTTTGACCAAGCTCAATCAGTTGTGTGAGCATTTTGATTACCGGGGCTTTAAATTCTCCATCAGATAGGTTGGCTATCTCCTCATCGCTTAGTTCTCTTTCTGAAGTTTTGCTCTGTTCTTTCATTTGGGCCATATTTCTTCGTCCAGAGCACTTGTTGTAAGGGGGCGGGGCTTAGATATTCACCAGGGCAGGGCAACCCTCCTTGCTGCACTGCAGCACTGCCTGTGTGGGGAGCGGCCAGAGAGGGAACAGTGCAGCTCACCTGCTCAGCTCTAGCCCACTTCCCAACAAACTCTCATGAGACTGGGAGTTTCTGCCACCGCAGCAACCGCCGCAGTCCACAGTCAGCGCTGAGTCTCAGTTTCCCCTTCAGCCAGCCCCTGCCCCGCACGGTTAGCCACCTCATTGAGGGTTCTTCCTGGTCTGGTTGTTCTATTTCACTTTTTCTTTAATTTCTTGGTTGTTGGAGTTCCATGCAATTTGATTTTCTGGCACTTCTGGTTGCTTATTGATTTTAGATTGGTTGTTATCCTCCTTTTGGTTGTGTGAGGAAGTGAAGGGTTTCTACCTACGCCTCCATCTTGGTGGGAACTCCTCAGTCAAAAGATATTAATGCCCTGCTTATTGCATGTTGGGCGCTGACCTGGAGCTGTGAATATGACACTGAAGAAGACAAATATAAAGGCAGTGCTCCTGTAATTGATAAAACATGAATTCATTTTTTAAATGTTGTACACAATGCTTTCTCATAGAGTGAATAAAAGATCGATTCCTAACTGTATCTGGCACATAGCGAACGTTCAATATGTTAGCTATTGCTGTGATTGTTATTATATGACAGTCTATGAATTAAGATTTGTCTGTTTTAAAAAGCTCATCTCTGTTAGGATTTGGAACCACCATATCCAGTGCCTTCCTTTGTTAAAGCTGATACAATTGGCAGTAATTATTTCATTGTAAGGATGATAAATACTGGGGCAAAAACTAGATTTTGCTTTGCGTCTGAACTTTAACAACAAAATTTCAAAATTTGTAGGACATTTTTTTCATAAATCACACTTGCACCTGCTATTTCCAGAGCAAAAAGCTCTCAATCTTAACAGATTTTGCACCTGGAAAGGTCATTACAGGGAACTTCCCTGTGCTCCCCATAGAAGAACTTGGAAATAAAACAAATGAAATAATATTAGCTACTTATAAATAGACTAAGAATAGCTGCCATAGGCAACATGGATCAAAATCAGCTCTCTCCCAAAGTCACTTCACAAAGGTCAGGATGTCTTATGGGGTGAAAAATCAATTAGGCAAGATTTTTTGAATTGAATGTGGGAGAAGACTGGAACTTAATCAGTATCGGTAACTTAGAAGAATGTGTGGATAATAAGCAGACGGTCTGCAAGTTTTGGGAAAGTGGCTCTATATGGCAAGAATTAGGCGGTTTTTCCAGCTCTGTCCACAAATGACCAATGCTTAATGTGAGGGGTGTTAGTAATGTGTTCCTGGAGAGGTGTTCCTTATTCTGAGATATAATGTCTGGCACGAGGTAGATATGCAATAAGTATTTGTTATAAAAACAAATGAATGACTATCCATCAGCTTTTACAGAGACTTAGCTCCAACCAGGACCCTTATCACCATGAAATACTGGTGAACACAAGTGCTTTAGTCAGCTGGGGAATTATTCACTGCCATTCATGAACTCAAAATCACACGAGTATGTGAATATAAGTATCACCTTATTGTGAGTTCAGTGTAAGTTGCTATTCCTGAGTCAGGGCAACTCTGGATGTCTGACGTATCCATTTTCTGAAATGTAGGGACTTGTCAAGGTAGTGTCCTCTGTGAAGAAATGTGTAAACTGCCCTCTGATCTTTCTACACACACATCCCTCACTGAAAGACTTATTTAGGAAAAGATGTGTTTATCAGAAGTCTCGAGGGTGTACATATGCATGCACACACATCATACTTCCACGTGGACATAATATAATGTTGATATTGAAAAAGCCTGAAGGGGAAGAGTCAATGTCAGGGTGTAATGTAAGTTACTGTGACAGACAGTCCTCTCCTTTGAGTTACAGAACTGAAAGACATATCATCTCTCAAGTTATTTTTTGTTTTTCTTTAGTAGTTCAGAACACAGGCTTTGGGGACAGACAGACCCAGGTTGGAATCTTCGTTTGGCATTTGACTAGCTGTGTGTATGTTAACTTCTGGGTTAGTAGGTTTTCCCATTTGTAAAATGGAGATAACAACAGCGGCTTCATCTCAGGGTTAGGGGAGAGAAGAGAACGAGACAGCTTCTTAGCACAGTACCTGGCTGATGCAATAGATGGCCGCTATTTTTATTATTAGGCCCTCGGGGAGCCCCCAGACTGTGGTTGATCTTTCTACTTTTGTTGAACTGCCATGTACGTTTTTTGTTGGTAGGTTGGAAAGAATGAGCCTTCTTTTCAAGATGTGGTTCATTCCTCTTGCTGGGATATAATGCTTCATGAATAGTTCAAAGATATACTCAGGGCAACCTGTGCAGGCCCAGTTATGGCCTCTACTTGTGGGGAACAGGTGAACTTCATTCAAAGGACAGGATGATTCATTTTGTCAAGAAGGCAGGCTAATAATTTCCTTCACTGAGTAATTCACCATCGTCGTGCAGGTGAGCTGCCGGTGAGACACAGTGGTGCGCTGGAGCTGGCTAACGTTGGCTCGCAAGAGCCCATTGTGCACATGTCTTCTCAACTCCCCCTCCAGTGGTGCCACACCAATAGTGTGAAGACCACAGGGGAAGTCAGCAAACATTACAAACTTCCTTGTGTCTGGTCAGGCGGCAAAAGGAATAAGAACCTTTATACTTGTTCCAGCAAAGAGCAAGCTAGAACCAATATAAGTCCATTTTCTTTTATTTATTTATGTATTTATTTGTTTATTTTTAGAGAGAGGAGGAGGGAGAAAGAGAGGGAGAGAAACATCTGTAGAGGGTGTGGTTGCCTCTTGCACACCCTCTACAGGGTGTGGGGAGACCTGGCCTGCAACCCAGGCATGTGCCCTGACTGGGAATCGAACGAGCAACCCCTTGGTTCGCAGGCCCGTGCTCAATCCACTGAGCCATGCCAGCCAGGGCCATTTTCTTGTACAAAGAGATAAAATGGCAACCATCCACAGAGAGACAGGCTGGGAAGCACGAAAAAGGACTAATGGTCGGAGCTACTCTCTGGGCCAGGCACTCAGAAGGCCCTTTACACCCAAACACAGACACATGCCTGGGAAGTAGCCCTAGCACTTCAATGTTGCTATTGGCAGAATCAGAAACCTGCGTCTTCAAAACCTAGTTTAAGGTGCTGTCTCATCTCATTTCTTTTTTAGTATTTCTTAACATCATCATTAGAGTCTTTTGAAAATGCCAACTAGGTGAGAATAAAGCATAGAGATCTATCTTTCTTTCTCTCTTTCTCTCTCTCCCTCTTTCTTTCTTTTTGAATGAAGTTGTATACAGGATGGGGGCAAAAGTGGGCTTACAGTTGTTCATATGGAAAATAATACAATAATTAATAAATAATAATATAAGAATAAACTGTGTTTTCTATATTTAAAACTGTAAACTTACTTTTGCCCCATCCTGTATTTTTAAAGTATATTTTATTGATTATACTATTACAGTTGTCCCATTTTTTTCTCCCCTTTATTCCCCTCTGCCCTGCACCTCTCCTTCCACCAGCATTCCCCCCTCCCCCTAATTCATGTCCATGGGTCGTACTTTTAAGTTCTTTGGCTTCTACATTTCCTATACTATTATTCTTAACCTCCCCCTGTCTATTTTGTGCCTACCATTTATGCTTCTTATTCCCTGTACCTTTCCCCCCTCTCTCCCCACCCACTCCCTGCTGATAACTCTCCTTGTGATCTCCATTTCCGTGATTCTGTTCCTCTTGTAGTTGTTTGCTTAGTTTGTTTTGTTTTTGTTTTTTTAGGTTCAGTTGTTGATAGTTGTGACATTGTTGTTATGTTACTGTTCACATTTTTTATCATCTTCTTTTTCTTCAATAAGTCCCTTTAACATTCCATATAATAAAGGCTGATGATGATGAACACCTTTAGAGATGGCACTTTAAAGGCAGAACAGCACAGCCGTATATACTAATTATGCTGAATACATCAATGACCTATTCACATGAAAGAAACTCAGCTGATCTGGCCACTCTAAACAAAAAGCTTGAGATGAAGTGAAAACTAAAGAAGCTGGGCACAAGACATCTGCACTCGGAAACACAAGCACACTCCCCTGCACACACGTCCTCTAACTGTGTCAGACCATGGCTGATTTCCCTGTGAGGTGACCTACAGATAAGGCAAGAAAGAATAGACTAAATTTGGAGGCAGGACTGGGACATGGCAAAAGTAGTCAGATAGACCCTTGCTGTTAGAAAACTTATAATCTAATTGGAAAAAAGACAACAATTCACTTAACTCAGTATTCAGTTCAGCAGCACTAGTGATGCAGCTCATTACAGCTAGTGTAACAGCTAACCTTCATGGAGGACTTCTGGTGTGCCAGGTACTGTTCTAAGTGTTTACACGTATTAACTCACCGAATTCTCACAACAGCTCGATAAGATGGTAGTTATTATCCCCATATTAAAGCTGAGGAAACTGAGGTACAGATAAGTAACTTAACTTGCCTAAGGAAGTTGATTGATTGGAGAGGAAAAGTCACAGACTTTGTTTTAAATATGCTGGATTTAAGATAACAGTCAGATATCTAAGTGGAAATAAGAGAGGGTTGGGGATGTGGGTCTGAAGTTGACTCAGAAGATAAGACCTCGCAGAAGTTTAAGAACAGTTGTGTTCTTAGAGGAAGCAAGTAGGGAGAGGAGCATAGGACCCCACACTGAAACCAGGAAGTTGCTTATCTTTAAGGATGGGGGAAGAATAAGTACCAATAAAGGAAAGGAGTGAAGTAGGTAGTGGATTCAACATGGCTTCTACAATGGTATTCTTTACTAGGTCTGAGACGGGAAATTCACAAAAGTTAGATTTCACCTAACTAGAATACGACCATGCATTACAGCTTAGCCCCATGTCTTACATTGGAGGCACTAAACAGATGTTAAATGAATGAATGAATGAGCGAATGAATGAATGAATTGTAGGACATTTCTAAGATATTAACTTACCTCATATGTCTCCCGTTCTTCAGGAAAGATCACGAACCTTATAGTTAGTTGTTTTGTAAAGTGTTGTTGGGCAAATATTAAAACTTCATCAAACATAATCTTTGCTGCTTCATACTTCCGAAAACCAGTGTTTCCAGTCCCAAGGGCAGGAAAGGAAATGGAAGTTATATTTAGCTCAAGGCATTTTTCCAAACACTTCTTCACTATGTCTTTCAATATCTATAGGAAAAATACAATTTTAAGATCAGCCTTCAAGTCAAAAAAAAAGGCTTCACTTACCCCTTGACCCTGCTCATTGTTTACAATCCTAATCTCCTCTCCCCCTCAAGGCTATGTTCATGCCTCCTCAGAAGGCAGGAACGGTCCCACTCCACAGCGAACCCACTACAGCTATAAGGTTAAATGATGAAAAATAAAAGAGCTAAAGATACTGAGGTAATTGAGTGGTCCTTTTTGTGCTATTCGGGACATTTGGGCACCATGATTTCTCCCAGGTCAGAGAGCCAACTGCCAGGTAGGTTATCCCCACTCATCAGGTCAGCGCCACTTTCAGATCAACAAAAAGAGGGCTTGGGAGTTTAACAAAGGAGGCAGAGGTGAAGTAAGTAAGCACCATTTATTCAGTGTCGCAAGGTCTGTCATGTAATTTCTCCTTGAGAAGTGCTAGTATACTCGGCAGATTTTAAATTTTGCATCAATATTTCAACATCCAAACTGGATACTAATACAGGAAGGTTGTCTGTGGAAGGACGTTGGAAAACTGAGGGGTAGAGATGATTGGAAGACCAATTTGGAATTAAGAGTGCCCTCTAGCCAAGAAAGAACCAGAAATTGTGACAAAGTAGGGATAGACAAAGGTGGTGGGAAGACAGGACAGGTAATGAATTTTAGAATGGTGCTAGAAGGGAAATCCCAGGTCCTCCTGGGATGGAGGGAAATATGGACAGGCTGAATTCCAGGCTCACTTAGGAAAAGGCCTACAGGGTCTTTTCCTGTGGCAAGGCAAATGGGTGTGCAGACTTGATATTTCTGTGTCTACTTGTGGTATGCCCACTTAAAATTTAGATGTGTTAGGTCTTACTGTAGATTAAACCTCTTAAGATAATTTATTAAGACAACAAGAATTATTCAGTATTTCAGGCTTTCACAGGAGTCGTAGAAAATAGGGACTATACCACTCGACAATATTTCATGAATGTAATGACATGATGGAAATTCAACAAAGACTACATAGACTATCAAGCTACATAAAGATAAATTTATTTTGACCTTACCAGATCCTGTCTAGAATATTCTGAGGCCCAGGACACACAGAATTCATATTGACCGGACAATTCTTTTGTGACCAGTACCAATGGGGGATCCTTAGGTGTCTGAAGGCTTTTTTTGGTAAACTCCTCTTCCATTTTGTTTCCTGCTTTTTGTAGAATTGATTCCGACATAGGACTTGGATTTGCCAAATAAACAATTACATCTGTCTGAAAAGGGAAAAAATGGACAGGATTCCTTGTTAAATTACTTTTTGTTAAATGACCACTTTAAATCTTTATTTCCTGAAGAGCTTTGAAAATTACTTTTAAAGATCCTAAATCCACAAAAATATCATTTAATCATGAATAGAAACTCCTATTTCCAAAGAGTGATCATTGGACCAGTCCATTTATCCTATTCAGTAATTAGGTAAAGTGTGTATGATACAATTTTTATTGCAAACATCTGTCAGCCTCTTGCTGGCTTATACCCCCCATATTCCCATAGTCTGAGCATTCCCTGCTTTATTTTAAGCTTTAATTTAAAAAAAAAAGTTAAAAAATTTCATTTTAGAGAGAGGGGAAGGGAGGGAAAAAGAGATGGAGAGAAACATTGATGTGAGAGAGAAACGTCAATTAGCAGCCTTCTTGTGCGCACCCCAACCTGGGACCAAACCTGCAACCCAGGCATGTGCTCTGACTGGGGATGGAACTGGCGACCTTTTGCTTTGTGGGATGAAGCCCAACCAACTGAGCCATACTGATCAGGGCTATTTTAAGTGTTATTAATGAATAGTTTCATTCTCTGCTTCACTGTCATCACTTTTTGCTATTTTTGTGTGAATTTTCCATTTTGTTTTAAGTAGAGTAGAAATAAAATTTCTACTTTTTTTTTTTTTTTAAAGGTGTGTAGTACATGATCAAAGAAATTACAAATGAGACAAAAAACGGTCGGCCTCCACCTTGGTGGGCTCCTCAGACCCGTCACTCACCACCTATCCTACAGGCAAATGCTTTTCCCAGTTTATCTGTCCTTTCAGAAATAGACTACACATACACATGAGCAATATTTAAAGTAACATCACATAGTTAGCTCTAAGATCTGTGCTTAAAGAGCTGTATCCTTTCCCCCTCACCAGGTCCAAATCCCCCTAAATCATCCTGATGGTTTTGGCTCCCTTTAGGGGTAACTTAGGTATTTCTCATAGATGTTAATGCATGCTTTACTTTGAAAGTACAGTCAGAATTTACAATTTGGGGGAACTGGCCCCATTTTGAAAATTTAAGGTTCCTAATGTTCTTGGAAATAAATAAATATGATAAAAGTTTAGTTAAATAAGTTATTCAACTATGATGTTTCCACTTTCATGTTTCTATATTAATGACTTATCAAATAAACATTTCATTTTGGGGGCGTTCCCTCAGTCTTCTTTCTAATTGTCCTGCAGGCAATAAGCGGTATTTTTTCACTTATGATTAAGTCTATTTGTGGCCACAGGAGAGTCTTAGGTGTGACATCACTGATCCAGAAAAAAACCAATACAGCCTCATATTCTTTCTCTTCCTCTGTTGCAGTCCCTGCTCCCTGCATTCCCCTTCACTCATTGATCAATCACTTGCTGAACACCTAGAAGCATGCCCAGACCAGGATCTGGGGATACAGAGATGAATAAGCTATGATGCTCATTCTCAAAGTGCTCTCTTCCTAGCAGGGGAGCTACACTCACCCAGACATACCTAGGTTCACTGTTACCCTGACTCTCTCCCTCCCTGCCAACACCCTCTCCTTTGGAACCCTGGCTAAATGCTCACACGTTGTATTCTCCATGGCTCATGGCACAGAGCCATATACTCAGAATATAACGTATAGGTCCACCTAAGTCTCCTGACTGGTCCAGCTTATTGTCTTCTATCCATTAATTCCTCTGTGTCTCTCTGATTGTTCTAACAACCAGGCCGCTCTTCCTGTCAGCTCATATCGATCATAACGTGAGATCAGATCCAACGCTCCCATCTTCTGAAGTAATCTTCCTTGATCCACGCCACTCTTATATTAAGCGTGGATCATAATATTACTCTTAAATATTATGAATTCATTTTGTATTAAGACTTTTTTTGTTTACTATTGATAGGTTGCTTCAGAAATGTTCAGATGGTTTGTCTTAACAATGAGATTCTTCAAATAGAGAATTTATGAAATCAAAGATTGTTCTATTTCCACACGATGCCTAAGAGTAATAGCAATAATAATTATAAATATTTATCATGTGCTAAGCTCTAGCCTAAGCATTTTATGTGTATTGATTCCAACTCTAAGATATTGTTATTAGTATCCTCATTTTCCAGATGAAGAAACTAAGGACCAAAAGATAAAGTAACCGGATTCACATCACCCAGCTAGTATATGGCAAAGCCAGTATTCAAATCCTGTCTGTCTCTAAAGTCCACACTCTTAACCTTAACAGGATTAAACAATGGTTGGAGTAGTATATACTCAAAACATACTTGATAGGTAATAAACAGTTAAGGGATCCCCTTTGGCAGTTTAAGAGAATACGAAGAGAAGATCAAAGATGGAGGCATAGGTAGACACACTGTGCCTCCTCG